>PVKE010010322.1:0-42713 GCA_004027555.1 Craseonycteris thonglongyai | reverse complement strand
TGGGTTAAGCGCTCACTTTGCAGCCCCAGGGGCTGAGGATCGAATCCCGGCCCGGCCCGTGTGGACCCATATGCTGAACTGAGGAGTGCCCCCAGTTCAGTTCTCACTGGGGTGAAGACCCTGGCCCTGTTCCTGCCCTGTGCAGCCCTGTGCCCACCTGTGGAATGAAACTATGTGGAAAAACCAATGATGTGCAACTATGGAGACTGCTCTGGGCCCTCCCCCTTCTCTCTGTCTCTGTATCTCTCTCTGTCAAAAACCATAAAAATAAATCTTTAAAGTAATACCCTATCAAGCAACTTTGATTTAAACAGAACTCTGTATAGAATTTAAAGTTTCCTTATTTTACTTTCATAATAACCTTATCCATTAGGATGTTGATTTACCACTGTTCAAACTACCTTGGTGTACTTATAAGCTCAGTAATAAGGCTTAACCACCGTTGCTTGATGAATATAAGTTTCAATTACGTCATAATTTGTAGAGGTGGGTAGAACCAGGCAAGGTCAAGGCTTATGCAAATTAAAAAGAAAAATTAAAATGAAAAATAGAAAGAATCAAACAAGCCCTTGAAGGGTTTGATTTAAAAACTTTGAGAGCTACTTATTTTTTTTGTACCAATGATGTATCAATGATGCTATGAAGTAGTGCGCTTGAATGAAGTTATTTTAGGTCCTTTGTACTTGAGTGACATGTGCTAGTCAGCAACAGTTTTCAAAGCAAAAATATTATTCTGAAGAAAAAAGAAATCAGTGATTACTTAGAGTTTGGTAGTAACAATCTCCAATTCCTAAATGGACATGTGAAAGTCTACACTATTGGAAATGGTGTTCTCATTCAGAAATCATATGACTGCGGACTGCATTCATTTGGGCTCTTCAGGGAAAGAGAACCAATAGGGATGAGGGGAGAGAGAGAAAGAGAGGCTGAAACAGAAAGAGGGAAAGAGAGAGGAAGAGAGAGAAGGAGAAGGGTAAGGTGGGGGTGGGGGTGGGGGTGGAGAGAGAGAATAAAGAAACAGCTGATGCACCTACCAAGGTTGAGAAGTTCTAAAATCTATAGTCAGCAAACTGGGGACCCAGGAGAGCTGATGGTATAGTTTCAGTTTGAGCCCGAGAGTAGAGGTATAAGTTTCATTGTGAGTCCAAGTCCAAAGACCAGAGGAGACCACTGTCCCAGCTTAAAGACAGACAAGGAGAGAGAATTCTCTCTTACTCTGCATTTTTGTTTTATTTAAGCCTTCAACAGATTGGATGACACTCCCCACATGATGGGAGGCAAACTATTTCTTATCCATCAGTAGCCTCACAGACACCCGGAATAATGTTTAGCCCAATACCTGGGAACCCTGTGGCTCAGTCAAGTTGACACATAAAATTAAACAGCACAGGGCATTGTAGCCTCTGTGTGTCTACTCTATAGTCCATATTAAAACCCCTAGAAAATAATGCCTTAGAGCTGTACCTGATGCACCAGTGGGGTGATGTGATAAATACGATCTTAAAACATCCTAGAGAAAGAGGCAGGACATATTTTTAGCCGTTCTTGCTTTTCCTACTCCTACCTACTCTGCCAACATTGCAGGCCATTTCTTATTATAGATTCACATAATTTGGGAAAGGTTGAAACAGTGCCCAGGGTTTAGGATAGTATATGGATCTACTAATCCTTTCAATGGGCAATTGGACTCTCCTTTTGTACACATTTGGGAGACAAGTTTCTCATGGCAGCAGTTGCTACAGGTCTGCAATTTAATTATTACAAACTCTTGCATTAATAAGTGCACATGCGGCTCGACTGGGGCCAAGAATACAGCCTTCAATCTGTGGCCCGGGCTTAAAAATCAGCAGTACTTTCAGAAGAGAAGGACTCTTCATGTCACTCCTGTTGCCATTTTGGAAATGTCAGTGACTGCTGAGTGTGTCCCGTGGAAGCCTTTGGCTCTGGGATATGAAGCGAGAAAAATGACATTGGCTTTGTAGTCCCCCTTGCTTCTTCTGCCATCATGTCTATATCTCCTAGAAATATTTTAAGCTCCTCTGGCAACTGAACGCACTTCCTACTGACTATAGGACATTAACAGGTTATGTAAACAGAGAACAAGTGAAACTAATTGAAAACAGAAAAATTTAGTCAAACAACCATTTAGAGGCCGGGCGAGGGGGTTGGGGAGACAGTGGACAGCAGGGAGTAAGCAATACAGTATCAGATAATCCGCTTTTTTTCATGCATTCCCCCCAGTGAATTTATTGAATGTGTGAGCAGGTTTCTATGAAACCAAAGCAGCCAGCTGACATGGTCAATTCTGTCAATTAGCGCTGGCTTCTTTTCAGGCTTGTTCTCAGAGGTGCCTATAAATTATGCAAGGTTGGCTACAGGCTCTCGGGCAGGTAAAACCTCTGCAAGAAAATGGTCCCTTCACCTGCTCAAAATGTGCTCTGTTTGCAGTTCCTAAGGATGTTTAGTTTCCTGTATGGTAGGGTTGGCATGGAGATGAAATTCTTTCTAGTTTGAAAACCCTAAGCCAACACAGAGCCACAAAAGAACAGGCCCAGTCACCATAAATCCAACTGTTGGTGTCTTTCAACCAGATAGAAACTTGGAATATGAGTAAACGGGCTGAACCGTGCACATATTTTGCATATTTTTAAACCAAGAATTAATGGTTTGTGACTCTTAACGCTATTCCATCCTTTGAACACTTGCAATTTTGTGCTTATTATTTATTATTAATATAATTACTGTTATTTCTTCTTCCCCGCCCAGAAACTACAGTTATTTGAGCACTGTTTTATTTCATTTTACTTCATATATTCTTTTATATGCAGGAATATTCATAGTTATCTTTTTATATATTCTAGCTTCCTAGCACAAAGAATTATGCATATATTTTGCCATGAATGAATGAATGTACACCCAAGTCAATTTGAACTGTACTAGATTGCATGTAGAACAAGAGGAGTTACTCAAATTCATACAGAGACAATACACTCTAAAACGCTAGGAGTTGAATTAGAATGTAAAAAGTCATTATTTTCAAAAAAACAGAGAAAGATTTGCTCCTATGTGCAGAGGGGCATAACTATTCTCAAAAATCTTGGACTAACAATTCATTACCTGTAGGTTTATATAATGGGGAAAAAAATATTCAAAATTTTAATACTTCTGTCCTAAATTAATTGGTTTCACAAATATCTCCTTTATTGCGTGTCTTCGAGTTTGTCTTATGAAACAAACCATGCATATTAGTATAAAAAGGTCTATGTAATGTATATGTCCTGTTTAAAGAGTTGTAATAGAATAAACATCCATATACCAATCATCTAGGTTAAGAAATAAACTATGACCTTAGAGATCTCTTTGTGCTTTTCCTTTCAACACATCCATATCCCTTCTTCACCCTCACAGGTAAACATTGGATAGTGATTGAATCATTCCTTGGCTATTCTTTATACTTTCCATTTCTTTCCTTTATACTTTGAATTGTACATGTCTATGAAGAGATAGGAAACAAGGTATTGTTTAGGGTTTCCTAAATTGTGTATAATGATGTTATTGGATGAAAAGATTTAATATAAAGATGTCAATTATTCCTAGATTAAATTAAGTTTGATTCCTAGATTGAACTGAATCTACATAGATTCAGTAAATTTTAATAAAAGTGTCAGTATTTCCATGGACTTTGAAAATATGTTTCTAAAATTTATACAGAGTAGCAGAGGGTCAAAAATAGCCACGGCACTCCTGAAAAAGTGGAATAAAAGTATATGTGTAGGGGATGGGGGAGACTTTCTTTAAAAGACATCAATATTTATTATAAAGCTAGAGCTATTAGGCCAGTTTGATACTGGTACAGAAATTGACAAATAGACCCATGGAACAAGATAGTTAGGCAGGAAACAGACCCATGATTATATGCAAACTGGATATATAACAGAAACTGCACCACAGACCACAAGACAGAGAATTGAGCTGTCTAGCAAACTCTTATCCATATGTACAAAAATAAAATTGGATCTCTACTTCAAACTGTGTACAATAACATATGTCTATTGAATTAAAGATAAATATCAAAGTTAATAAAGTCAAAACTAAGAACATTTGAGACAAAACTATAAAAGAATACCTTTATCAGCTCTGACTATGAATGACTTCTTTCACAAGATTATATAAAGTCACAAACATAAACAAAAAAAAATTGATAAATTCAACTACATTAAAAATAATACCTTTCTTTCATCAAATGACACTTTAAAGAGACAAACTCGGAAGCCGGGATGGCTCAGTGGGTTAAGCGCTCACTTTGCAGCGCCTGGGACCAGGGATCGAATCCCGGCCCCGGCCCGTGCGGAACCATATGCTGAACTGGGAGCTCCCCCAGTTTGGTTCTCTCTCTGTCTCTGTCTCTGTATCTCTCTCTCTCTGTCAAAAATAAATAATAAAAAATATATATAAAAAAAAAAAAGAGACAAACTCGAAGCTGAGAAAACACATTTGCAACAAATGTAACTGACAAAGATTTAGTATCCTGAACAATAAAGATCCTGTATGAATCATTAAGCAAAAGGAAAGAACTAAATTTTAAAAATTGGCAAAAAACATGAATATAAATTTCAGAGAAGAAAGAACTTATAACCATAAACATATTAAAAGATGCTCAACCTCATTAGTATTCAGTGAAATGCAAATTGAAATCATAGTGAGACTTCATTTCATATCTAACAAATTGGCAAAAGTTAATAAAAGATCTTTCTCTACCAACACATGCCATCACCATATATATCAATATGTATATGTGTGTGTGTATATGTGCACACATGTGCGCATATATATATATATATATATATATATTTCACTAAAGCCAAAATGACAAAGAAAGTAGAGACTTAAGTGCAAAGGACATATTCTGGTCTTTGAGATACTGCCAGAAATACTCTTGAAGTAGGAAAACTGACAGATGTGAAAAGAACCAAATAGTCTTGTATTTTTCCCCTCACCTACCTTCATATTTTTGAATATTCTCTGAATGTAAGATCAGTTGAGGATTAGCAGATGAAATGTTATAAATCTAATTGATGCAATTAGAAAGAAAGAATACATGCTCTTTAACCCACAAAATGGCCTTGGGGATTGATATTACTATTTATAATAAGGTACTTATTATTTCCTAATTTAAGAACCAACTATCACCAGTAGTTTCATCAGTGCTCTTGAAATCCTCATTGGTGTTCCCATTCAATTCCTTAATGGTGGTTATGCATTGGGAGAAGGAGAAAAATCTCACTAAACTCACTACTAGTATTAAAATTAATTTCCCCCTTGTTATTATAATTTGCTGTTATTATCATGGCAATGATATATATCTCCTAAACACTGTAGAAAATGCTTTCTTGTGATGGTTTTAATAAAACAGACTGTGTTTAGGGATGCCAATCTGTATTTGAAACTTCACTGTGAGTTACATTTGAGTTAAAAAGCTGGGGGAGATGAATTTAAGATTAATCAGGGTTTAAAAGCACAGAAGGGGAAGCTGGGATGGCTCAGTGGGTTAGGCGCTCACTTTGCAGCCCCGGGGACCGAGGATCGAATCCCGGCCCCGGGCGTGCTGCCCCATATGCTGAACTGGGGAGTGCCCCCAGTTCAGTTCTCATCGGGGTGAGACCCCGGCCCAGTTCCTGCCCTGTGCAGCCCCACTCCCACCTGTGGAATGAAACTATGTGGAAAAACCAATGATGTGCAACTATGGAGACTGTTCTGGGCCCTCCCCCTTCTCTCTATCTCTGTTTCTGTATCTCTCTCTCTCTCTCTGTCAAAAACAATAAATAAATCTTTAAAAAAAAAAAAAGCACAGAAAAAAAATCTCATTGTGACCATGAAGTCTTGGTTTCCAGACAAATTTTACTTCCACCTGTAGCGAAGAGTGCTTTTCAGAGAACCACTGCTGGAAGACTGTAGGTATTACATCTCTCAATGCATTTCTTTTCATTGTCTTTTGCTTAGAAGACCATCTCAAAACTTGAAGACATTTTTTCTTGGCTTTGCTTTGGCCTGTTTGCATTACCGAATCCCCCCACCCACAAGGAAAAACAACAACAACAAAATAAACAAACAAAAAACCCCAACAACTTTAGAATCATAGAATGAGAATTAGAGAATACTGTTTGAATTTAAGAGAAGCTCTTCCATTTTGCTGTATTTTGATAGCTGATGCATCCCTTTTTTTGAATGCTTTTTTCTGTCACTTGTTTTGTGTGTTTTAGTGCAATCCAATAAGCCAGAGTAAGCTACATTGTGCACTAAGTACTTCTAGGAATTGACCTAACTGGAGCGAGGTGTTCTGTTCAAACAGTGTGCTGTTATTGAATTCTTAATAGCAGAAAAAGTCCCTCCAATTTTTTTTTTTTGAAATTTTTGTATAAGAAGGTGAGGACTTCTCATTTAAGTAGAGGAGAAGTCATCATCATTACAGGTAATGACAGTTGGGTCCATTATAATGACCCTGATTACAAAAGGCAGTCCACGGAATACTGCCATACCGAAAAAAAATCAAAACGCAGGCCTTGGCTGGGAAGGTCATATTGACTGTTTTTTGGTCTGAACACTCTTCCATTTCTACGTTCACTGGGTGAAAGAAAGTAGGCATCTGTGTGTGCAAGGTCAAGAATGATGGAGGGGCAGATACCATGTGACTACATAGAACTGGTTATATCCAGCTATGTCTAATGTAATAAAAAATATTATAGTGGAGGCAAATTTTATTAGCTTGTCCTCATATGTCTTATCAAGGCTTTTAGGATTTCTGCTACTTCTTATTTACCAGGTTCTATTTATACAATGTCATCAATAAAGTGAATTAGTATGATGACCAAAACCTGAGACTAAACCACTTCTGGTGAATTCTGCTTCATGCTCTGGAAAATAAAGCATTTTCCGGATTGACGCTGCATACCAGGTGGTTCAGGGTGTGTTGATTTGCTCCAGTAAAGAGACCACATCTGGAGATTACTTTTATAATTAAGTTTATGATAATTTACTGTCCTTCTTCAAGTCCCATCTGCCTTTTGCAGAAGCCAAACTGGAGAGTTAAATGGGGATGCTAAGAATCATCACCCCTGAATCGTTTTTGTTTTTGATTGTGGCACTAATATCTTCCACTTTCCAGGGATATGGTATTGGTTCTGGTTTAACATTGTAGGAGGGAATTGGGCCTCCTTTAGGTGCTGCCTACACACTATTTTTTACATCACAGGCCAGGGAAACAATGTAGGTGTTTTGCTAGTTGTTGAGCATACCTATTTCAACTACATATTTAACTATTGTGGGGGAAATAACCATTGGGTGGGTTTTCTGATGAACTGAATGCATTATGAAATAGACCGTAACAAAAAGTTATTGTCAAAGCCACATAAGCTCTGCTAGATAGCAGGATCTTCTTGTGTGATAAAAACTAGCTCAGAGCCAGTGTTCAGAATAATAATAATTACTGAAAGTTCTGATAGTTTCCTTTATTCTTCGGAGTGGTGGTAGTTCCCTTTGGGGAAGACCAGGCAGATTATTTATGAAACATAAATGTCACAATATTGAATGAGCCTTCCTCAGTGATACAGAGCCTTTCTTTATTCGTGGGCCTTTATGAAGTGATCAGCTTTGAAATTAGATGAGGCCCAAATCAGGTGTCTATTTGCCTGCTCTAGAGATTTTCTTCACTTTCAGAAATCACTTAAAGCCTGAGAGTGTAAGCTATTAATTTTGGCTCTAGACATCTCATTACTGGTTATCCACTGCCAGAAGTATCTTGTATCAAACCATTCTGATTATCCCCAAACCGTTTTCCATAAGAGGGCTGTCTGAAAAGCATCCAGCCATGTAACCATTCTCATTATCTTGACAATAGCTTGATTTTTTCCAGTCAGCCTTCATATATGGAGATTTATTAAGAGGAATTGACTCATGTGATTATGAAGGCTGAGAAGTCCCATGATCTGTTGCTGTCTGAAAGCTGGAGATCCAGGAGAAGTGGTCACATAACTCCAGTCCAAGTTCAAAGTCCTGAGAACCAAGGGAGCTAATTCTGTCAACCGAAGTTCAAGAGTAGCAGAACACATATCCAACTCAAACAGGAAGACAGGAAAGAACAATTCCTCTCTTGTACTGCTTTTTGTTTTATTCAAGCCCTCAATGAATTGGATGATGCAAACCCATGTTGGGAAACACAATCTACGTTACTGAGTCACTGATTCAAATGCTAATCTCATCTGGAAACACCCTCAGAGACATATCCAGCACTAATGGTATGGGCACTCCATAGCTCAATGATATTGACACATAAAATTAATTATCATGTTGTGTGTGATAAGTTCATTCCCATACTTCTAGCTCCTTCCTCTCTATCGTATCCAGGAATTTCTAGCACCTCGATGTTATTTTATGTAGCCCACACTTGGGTTAATATTTTAATCAACAGAAACAAATGTGTAATAAGAGTGGAGAATAAGAAAGATTGTCACCTATTAGGTAACTTCCATAGGCAATGTATTGGGTTATTTATTTGAGCAAAGCATGCTTAACCTCATCACACACAGAGAGATCACTCCTTGTCCTGGTAATGAGGTTCATCAACCTTTGGAATTTAGGAAAACATGAAGTCATTAAATTCTGCCAAATGTCTTAATTCAAATTCTCAGCATTCTACATGGCCTTTCACATAAGAGATGTGTTAATACTGGAAATCAACCCGTGGAAAATTTGGCATACCGGTATGTGGAATCAGAATGTGAGTTTGGGGGAAGCTGGGATGGCTCAGTGGGTTAGGTGCTCACTTTGCAGCCCCGGGGACCGAGGCTCGAACCCCAGCCCCGGCCCGTGTGGACCCATATGCTGAACTGGGGAGTGTCCCTGGTTCAGTTCTCACCGGGGCGAGACCCCGGCCCAGTTCCTGCCCTGTGCAGCCTTGCACCTACCTGTGGAATAAAACTGTGTGGAAAAACCAATGATGGGCAACTATGGAGACTGTTCTGGGCCCTCCCCCTTCTCTCTGTCTCTGACTATCTCTCTCTGTCTCTGACAAAAACAATAAATAAATCTTAAAAAAAAAAAAAAAAAAAAGAATGTGAGTTTGATTTTAGCTGACGCCAGAAGACATGATCTACCTTTAGGGTATAGAAGCTGTAGGGTTTTGACTGCACTTTGAATTGAGAATGAAAATATTTGATGGCATTATTTTCTCCCTCCCTCCCTCCCTCCCTCCCTCCCTCCATTCCTTTCTGCCTTCTATCCTTTCTTTTTCCTGCTCAATCCCTATACTTCCCATGCTATTTTCCATTGTCTATAGGAGCTATTCTGTCCTTTAAAGTCTTGGCTTCATGAGGTGCTTAATTCAGGTGAACACAGGTAATAATTTAAGCAATTGCTTTTGTCATTATGTGCCATAAAATGCCAATATCTCATCCTTCGAGACTGTACAGTTATTTACTCATTTCAGATTCCTAGCAGTTTAGGTAACTGATTCCAGATTCTCATTTCCTCAAGCCCTTGTTGCCTGCAACCTTTTCTGTTGTAAATCACTTTATAATTCAGGCTTCTTAGTGTAGAAAATAGACTCCATCCTAGCTAGTTTAAGCACAAAGTTATTTAATCAATATATTAGTTAGCTTGCAGAATTTCCTGGTTAGGCAGAAAATGAGGCTGGAATATTGCACAATTAGGAGATAGATGAGGTCATTGAATGAGTTTGGGTGGCCCAAAGTTCAAATTCCACATCAATTTTCCCATCCTCCACTCCTGCCTTTTTTCCCCCCCTTTATAATATTAAAAATATTCCATATATGAACATCTATGGGCATAAGATGACCGTGTATATTACTTTTAGTTTACTAATGCTGCTATAACATATAACCACCAACTTAGTGGTTTAAAAAAAGCCCACAAATTTATTCTCCCACAGTTCTGGACTTCAGACACCTAAAATTAAGGCTAGAATGCATTTCTTCTGGAGACTTTAGAGGAAAGTCTGTCTATTTGCCTTTTCCAGCTTCTGGAAGCTGCATGCATTGCTTGGCTCATTGCTGCTTCCTTCATCTTCCAAGCATATCACTCCCTCCCTCGTCTGGTTCCATTGTCCCATCTCCTATCTGACTTTCTTCTTACAAAGATTCTTGTGATTTCATTGGCTCACCCAGATAATCCAGGATCATCACTGCACCTCAAGACTTTTACTCACGTATGTAAAGTCCCTTTTGCCATGTGAAGTAATAGAGTCACAGTTTTGGAGGATTAGAATGAGGACATTATGGAGGAAGGGGGGAAGGCATGACTCTGTCTATCACACTATGCATAAATGTTTAAGAAAATTTTTAAAGAGTGGAATCACAAAAAAAGTTAAGTACCAGGGCCATACATGAGAATAACCATGCAGATTAAAAAAAAATGGAAAAGAAAAAAATTACAGATTATTAAAGCAAAGAGAGAGAGAGAAGCACACACACAAACACGCACACACACACACACACACACACAGAAGGTAGATAGATGATAGATAGAGGTCAACAGAGAAGTCAAATATGATGAAAAGTAAATATAATCTTTGAATATTGTGATGTAACCACTGGGAAATTTATGGAGAGCTGCTGAGGGAAAATGATAGAGGCAAGCACCAGAATTGAATGGGTTTATAAAGGAGCAGAAAGTAAGAATGAAGACCTATGGTATGGACTGGTGATCAGTTTCGGGGCCCAGATAGTACTTCAATCATAGATTTCAGGTCTTTAGAAGGTGTATTTTGACGTGGTTGGGACAGACATAAACTGTCAACATGAACCCTAACATCTAAATATCACGAGGCTTCAGTGCAGATGAGAGTTTAATTCAGGGCTTTACCTGGAGTTGGCACCATAAACCATATGTTGGTATTGCAGGGCTAAAATATTTGGCTTGATTGATTCACCCTAGTTTTTTTTAATGTCAAGCCTCATAACCCAACAAAATTATTCTTGGTGATTCAGACCACCTGAGTATTTCCCATTCAATTCTGGTTTTCTATTAATACAGAGATTTATTCTTATACCACAGCAGATGTTTGTGCCTCTAAGGGAGTCTAACTTTATTTAATACTTAATTAACAGTGAATAGAATGTGGTTATTGGATTAGATGGCCCAGTCTATTGAAACAGGCTTAGAGCCGCCACTCCTGGCTCTAGCTGCTTGTGTTTGGGATCTAAGATTTGGCATGAAGGAAGTTTTGCTCCTACAAGCTGTTTCTAGGAAGTGACTTCTTTCTGAAATACACTCACAGCAGTTCTCTGTGGTGTCACATCTTGTGTTATATAGAAAGATCTTGGTTTATAGAATAACTACAGAGGGGAAGCCGGGATGGCTCAGTGGGTTAAGCACTCACTTTGCAGCCCCAGGGACCGAGGATCGAATCCCGGCCCTGGCCCGTCTGGACCCACATGCTGAGCTGGGGAGTGCCCCCAGTTCAGGTCTCACCGGGGTGAGACCCCGGCCCAGTTCCTGCCCTGTGCAGCCCCTCACCCACCTGTGGAATGAAACTATGTGGAAATACCAATGATGTGCAACTATGGAGGCTGTTCTGGGCCCTCCCCCTTCTCTCTGTCTCTGTCTCTGTATCTCTCCCTCTGTGAAAAATTTGGTCTATCTCCCGCCGTTTCCTAGCTTGTCGTGTATTCTTTCCAAAAATCGGGACTTTTTTAAAATGCCGCGGGACGTGGGACAAATTGTTAAAAATTGGGACTGTCCCACCAAAAGCGGGACGTCTGGTCACCTTAAGCTATAGCCATGTTTCAGATGAGACTGTAAGGAAAGTCATGGTGCACAGTCTGTTAGTGAGGGAACCTCAAACATTTAGGTAAGGAAGTCTCCTCCTGGGGCGAGTATTACAATTTTTTTAAAGATTTATTTTTATTGTTTTGAGAGAAGAGAGAGAGAGAGATTGAGATTGAAGTGGGGAGGGCCCAGTGTAGTCTTTATAGTTGTACATAATTTGTTGTGACAAATTATGGGCTCTGTAGGGGTGGAAATCGAACTGGGGGCCTCCCGCATGAAAGGTGAGAACCTTCATTGCCATCTGGTGGTTCCAGTTACACCGCAGTTCAGCATATGAGTTTGCACGAACCAGGGTCAGGATTCGATTCCCGGACCTTGTGGTTACAAGGCAGGCACTCAACCTGTTGAGCCATCCTAGCACCCCCAAGTACTACAATTTCTTTTTGTTGTTAAATTTATTGGGGGTGACATTGGTCAGCAATATAGTTTCCAGGTGTACAACTCAACATTACATCATCTATGCATTAAAATAAGGTATATGTGTGATTCCAAATGAAGGTGTTTGGCTCAGTTTATGAAGTTAAATTCTTTGGATGAAATTCAAGTAACTTATTGGTACTTAGTGGCCAGCCAAAAAGGAAGAGAAGCACAAAGCAATTCATGCCCTTCTCTTGAGGAATAACTCAGGCAGAGAGCCATCCAATAAGAAGCCTCCCTGTTTCTCCACGTGCTTCTCCCAAATAGCACTTGATTGCTTGATTCTCCCAGGATTTATTAGTTTTCTCTTTCCTGGAAATGTGAAGCCTCATTAGCCTGTTTTCCTCATCCTCTGGGGTTCTTTGCCTCAATAACAACTCGTTCCATACTCTAGGGTAAGAACTCTGGATCTGGATGAGGAACTGCAGCAAGACAAATGCAAACCTCGTACGAATCTAATCAGAGGCACAATAATTGGCACAGGGTCATAGGGAGAACATATGGACAGGAAGTGTTGACTCACAAGAGAAATGAATCCACCCTGCAGTGTCTTCTTCACATTTTTCTTGTTCATTCTCTTTTTCACTTTCTTTCACAGCAGGAAGTATGTGTATTTTGTGTTAAAGAAGTTATCAATTGCTTTTAATAACCCAGGAGGGTATTTCATTTGTTAAGCCTGTCTTTAAGGAAAAGTATGCCTTACAGAACACACAATAAAAAGCTTTTTAGGTTGCCTGTATTTAGCCACCTCATCTTTTATATGAAGGGAAAATATCCAGTAACTTTGGGCAACTATATGATTTTGGACTATGTGGTAGATTGTTAAGAGTAGTGAGTTCCGGGGAAGCCGGGGTGGCTCAGTGGGTTAAGCACTCACTTTGCAGTGCTGGGGACCAGGGATCGAATCCCAGCCCCGGCCCGTGTGGAACCACATGCTGAACTGGCAGCTCGCCCAGTTCAGTTCTCTCTCTGTCTCTGTCTCTGTGTGTGTGTCTCTCTCTCTGTCAAAAATAAAAATAAATAAATAAAAATATATTAAAAAAAAAAAAGAGTAGTGAGTTCCAACGAGTTAGCACTTTCCAGTATCCAAATACTTATATATTCCTTTCCCACGTGGACTATGAACTTAGCTACTGGCTTGCTTTGGCCATTGGGACGTCAAAGTAAGACCTAGTTAAGCACTTGTGTACTGGGGCTTTCTGCTTGGAATATTGTTCTGTAAAGCCCAGAATGAAAGGTGACAAAGAGAGAGAGGCTGTGCCATTCCAGCTGTCCCAGCTTGAGCCCAGTCATTAGTTTGTCTGCCAGCTGAATGGAACCACACAAGCAGTCTTGGAGAGAGCACTAGATAGAGGAACCAGCCAGCCAGTTTATAGTAGCAGTCCTCAACCTTTTTGATATTAGGGACTGGTTTTGTGGAAGACAATTTTTCCAAGGACTGCAAGGCAGGAGTTGAGGGAAGGGAATGGTTTCAGGATGATTTAAGTGCCAGATACAGCTTAATTGTCACTTACCACTCACTGATAAGGTTTTGATATGAATCTGCAAGCAATCGCTTTACTATGGTCCCTGTGCAGCTAAACCTCTCTGCTAATGTGAATCTGCATTTGCAGCTGCTCCCCAGCGCTAGCATCAGTGCCTCAGCTCCACCTCAGATCGTCAGGCAGTAGATTCTCTTAAGAAGCCACAACCTAGATCCGTCGCATGCGCAGTTCACAATAGGGTTTGTGCTCCTATGAGAATCTACTGCCTCCCATAATCTGACAGGAAGTGCAGCTCAGGCAGTAATGGGAGTGGTGGGGAAGAGCTGTAAAGACAGATGAAGATTCGCTTGCTTGCCTGCTGCTCACCTTCTGCTGTGGGGCCCAGTTCCTAATAGGCCATGGACTGGAACTGGTCTGTGGCTTGGGAGTTGGGGACACCTGGTTTACCGGATCACAAACAATGTCACTTTTAATTTGAAAGCAGTAAGTTTGGGGGTTTTGTTGCACAGTAGATAACTAACACAGGACAGGATCTTATATTTTCCATCTTACATTCATTTTTTTGCATATGTTTGAGCATAATTATGCTTATGATATTTTTACAACAAATTACTATTATAGACCTATAACTATCCCTGCATATGTACTTTGAAATATGACTTTATAGGAGACAGCATAATTGTGATTGCCAGGGGCTGGGGTTGGGGGAAATGGGGAGATGTTTGTCAAAGTGTGTAGACTCCCAGTTATAAGATGAATAAGTTTTAGGGATCTAATGTACAGCATGGTGACTATAGGTAATGATATACTATTTTTTGTATGTGAAAGTTTCTAACAGAGTAGATTTTAAATGTATTCAACACACACACACACACACACACACAGGAAATTATGTGAGGTGATGAAGATATTAACTAACCTTATTGTGGTAATCATTTTGTAATATATGAGAATATCTTAAACTTACATAGTGTTATGTCTCCTACATCTTTTCTAAAAAAGATTTATTTTATTGTTTTTGACAGAGACAGAGAGAGACAGAGAAGGGGGAGGGCCCAGAGTAGTTTCCATAGTTGTAAGTCATCAGTTTTCAACATGGTTTCATCCCACATAGGTGGGCGGGGGGCTGCACAGGGCAGAAACTGGGCTGGGGGCACACTCCCTCAAACCAGGGGCCAAACAAGGGGCTGAGAACCAAGCTGGGGGCCTCTTGCATGGGAAGCACACCACAGTTCATCATATGGGTTTACATAAACTGGGGCCAAGATTCGATCCTCAGTCCCAGGGGCTGCAAAGCGAGCACTTAACCCACTGAGCCATCCCAGCTTCTCCCAACTGCATCTTAATACTCTAGAAAATATTACTTGAAATAGGATTGTTTTCTATAAGGTACACCCAAAATCTGTCTCATATTCAGGACTCTCTGTGCATGTCTCATATAATTAAAGGTGTTAAGAGATCATAAAGATTGGGTGGAAGAATAGGTGTAATTGGGAAACTAGAGACAACATATGGGTGTTCATGTGTGTGTGCATGTGGGATGGGGAGGTATAGAGATCAAGAAAATTATTAGAGGCAGTGTGTTAAATTGAAACGGTTCTTGGTGAGTGGTGATGCACAGGTGGTAGAAATGTGTTCTCTTCTGAGTTCAAGACCTAATGGTTAAAACAATCTACATAAGTCATCTAAGTATTGGCTCATAGTTAAAATCCAGATCAACAAAACATTGATATTTCAAGGCATTCATACCTAGGATTATTTTTATTTTGTCTTTATATTATTTGAAGTTCTTAGCAAATTAAATGTGTAATGCTGGAGCTACAAGGAAAAGAAAAAGATATTAATAAAGCAAATAACCTTAATTTGACACCAAATTGTTTGATGGTATAGACTGTCCAATGGTATTCTGGATTTTTTTTTTTAATTACACAGAACATAGAAAAAAATAGATTTCCCCCAATGGATAGGAAAAGCTAATACCGTGTATGAAAAGATATTCACAACTGGAATTATGTTTGTAAAGCAATGCTTAGCTTTACTTAAAAATTATCTCTAAAGTATGTGTGTGCGCGCACACACACTTATACATATGTATGTTTTGCAAAACACATTTTCAGTAGCTAAGAAGTTCTCTGAGTCATTGAGGCTTTAGTAGTAGAATAGCCTATGGGTTAGCCAACTGTATGAGCAGTTTCTTTCCATGTATGCACGTAATGCCCGTTTGCAATGAAACAAAAGAAATCCTCGTGCAATAATGACCCCTTACAGATCTGCAAAGAAGTGTGGAAAGTATGCATGAGTACACAGCCAATTACTTTTGATTAATCAGAAGCTTTTAAAATGCACCCACAAACACACACACAGATACATCCCACCTTTCAAAAGACACCATCCCTGCTGCACCCATGTGGGATCTGAACCTCTTGACTGCTCTGGCATAGAAACCCACATTCTTGTTAGATGGGAAACATTGGAAGCGATGTCGATCAAATCCTTTGCGCTTGCTATCATTATAGTGATGATTTCTTGGGATGAGTTCACTTGATGGGAAGCAAAACGCTATTTGCCAAACACCTCATCCAGAGTCTCCAGTTAGACAGCTTTCTTTCTCCCCAGAAAGGGATGAAAACATAAATGGAAAGGAAGCAGGTGTGTCTGCTGGCACTCTGTGCCAGGTGCTCCTTGGGGTATAATGATACCTGGCATCGCAGATGGGCCATGAAGGAAAAGTGCAATGTCTTGCTTTCTAAACGCTTAGCTTAAGGACTCTTCTTTGTGCTCCTCAATAATTCTTAAATTACAATCTTTCTCCTTCGCCCCTTCTTGTCACTTTACCCACATCACTCTCCATCACAGGGTTCCACCACTCCCAACATATTCTCTGTGGAAATGAAGGAACCAGGAAGCCAGTGTTAATGGTGAGATTGTTCGCACTGAGTTTTCAGAGAGATCGGCTTTAACGACGACTACACATTCGTGTTTAAAGCAGTGTTTCTTAAAGTGTGGTCTGGGGACCAGCGTTTCAGCTGAGGGCAAATGGCACTCCAGGGGCAATGTAATGTGCTTCACTTGTTCTTCCACGGTGGTGCTAGAATTTTCTTGGGACATAAATAAACATATAGCAAAAACAGTTGGTACATTCCTAGAAATGCAATTCTGAAGGTCAAAGAATCTAATTCTCCCTACTGGCATCTTCGTTGGACCCTAGGACGCATGCTACCCACCCTTTCTCATCCCCTCTATGCCGGAGACCAGCTGCCTCAGTATTGTTAACACTTGTTAAAGTTACTTGTGAAAATGTAGATTCCTGGCATATCCCGGGGAATTCTGGTTTAGTGGGTCTGGGGTGGGAGCAAGGAATCTGTTTGCTGTATAAGCACTGGGAAGTTTTTTAGGCACACCGATTTCTGAGAACTCCTATCAAAGACGAGTGAAAGCTCAATGATGATTCACACTTTGATGCACAGGATTGCTCTTGGATAAATGTTTCTGTTTCAATGAGGACGAGGACTATTTTATACTTGGGAAGCACTTTGCATTACCAAAATAATGTTTACTTATATTTCTAAATGAGATGTTTGGTTCTTCAAAATCAGTAAGGAATGAAAGTTAACATATGCCAAGAATCTTTGGCTCCTATTGAGATTATAAGCACTTCAAAAGTTAAAAAATAAAAAAATAATCTTTGGCTCTAGGTTTGCTGTTGTGGCATCATATTATATACATTTTGGACAGAATGACCAGCCTAATTTAATACTACACTTGATCTTAGCCAGAGGGCCAAGAAGTGATCATCTTAATTTTATAGAAGAAAGTAAGAGACACAGATATTAATTATAAACTTGGGGCCCATAATCTTTATTTCATATGTGGCAATAGTGGAGGCTGTCAGTGGTCTCCAATATTTATGTTCCCTTTCTTTCTATGTGATTAAAAAAAGCAATTTGTCACTGGGCACATGTACCCAAGGACTACATTAATAACAAGTGTATTCAGCTTTCCTTGCAGCTACACATGAGCATGTGATCAAGTTTAGCTCTTGGTATGTAAAGAGAAGCCATGTACAGCTTCCAGGGGCATCCATTTAATATTTTTCATTTAATTTAATTTTATTTTTTTATAGTAAAAAATGTCAAACTTTTACAAAAGTAGAGAGAATATTGCTATAAATGTGTATGTACTTGTTATCTAGCTTTAACAGTGATCAACATTTAGTGAATCTTATTCCTTTTCTTCTACCCACAATCCATGCGTGCCACCCTCTCTGATCATGAAATGCCATTAAAAGAGGAAGTATGGGAGAAGCTGAGATGACTCAGAGGATTAAGCACTCGCTTTGCAGCCCCAGAGCAATTCTTTCGTTAATTTTGTCCAACCACATATAGCTTTCCATTAATTATTTGAGATTTTTAATGCATAAGTCAGATTCCTAAGTCTTAGAGGTTAAATACTGATGGATATTATTGAAACATACCAATCTGTGTGAATGCAGGTTTTACTAATGAACTAATGAATAATAACTAAATTATACCAGGAAGACCTAGTATTAATTACCATGTAATTCATACTGCAGTTTATAAATCAGATGCAAAATACAATAATAATAGGACAATTGCTATGTAATTACCTTGACTCCACATAGTAATTACAGGCTAATTTTTTCAACAGTTTACATCTCACACTCATAAAGAGATCTATTACTGCTTTGCACTCAGGAATTGAAAATAACTGGCTAGATTATTCTATCATTAGTTAAGGGAGGAAATGATGCACAGTCTTCACTCTAGGATATGGAAGTCATTCCAGATTTAGTTTGTACCTTACTTAGTATTTGGCATTGCATTAATTGATACTAGAGATGCTTAACATGTAATACAATTGGTACAGGAAGGATTTAAGCACTCTGTTAGTCTGTAATAGCCAACATTTCAACTAAATCATATGGTACTACGAAGCTGAAAGCAGATATTTACACCGAGGAATGGACTTTGATTAGGAACAATTAGAACATGATAGAAAGTGCTGCTCTTCCTTTGAAGTTATAACCGAAATAGTTTTATTCTAGCTGAACTTGAGTTGGTCAAAGGCAAGTAGGTTCTGATTTGTTTAGCTCTCCACAGGGAATTTTTCTTTCCAGATATTTCAGCTCCACTGGAAGCATAATATGCAGAGGAGCTAAGGAAGATTGATTTAGGAGGAAGAGGAGTGAATAGAATTGCCCTGAAATGAGGGGAAAAAACCTAATACTCTCCCCTGTATGGCAAAGGGTCTTACAGTTCAAGACCAATTCTAAAGAAAGAGAAAGCAGTTTCTGCTCAATTCAAGTAGAGCTGAGACTGATGGGAGGTTAAATCTGAAGGAATGGGTTGCGGGTGAATGTCCTGTGGTTTAGTATGGAGCTAATGGCTCTGCCAGTAACCGAGGTGTACCATTTCAGGAATTACATCAGTGCCACCAAGAAACGGTCACTAAAGAGACCTGTGGCACCCACATAAAGGAAGATTACTTCAATGTCAGCTCCCCAGAAAACAGATAAAGCCCAGACAGAATGGGGAAATGCTCAGAAAAACCTGTCTCTCCATTAGGGTCACTGAAGGCCTCAGGCATTGAAAGGACAGTTCCTTATGAGACTCTTGACTGAGAGGTTCTACATATTCTGCACTTGGTACATTTTATTGTGATTGTTTAAAATGGTGAATGTGGCAACCTCAACAAGATTTGGAAGGTTATGAAAAGGAAGCTCAATTAAATGATGAAACTCAATCTATTATCTCTCAAAGCTTTCTTGGCTAGATAAGGATGGCCACATCTCCCTGTTAGCTAAGTTCCTGGGTATTTATAGTGGGAAACCACAGAAGTGGTTGGATCAACTTCTAACTATATCAAAATAGAATGCAGACTTCTTGATTCCTGTCTACCCAAATGCAAGGAGGTCATTGTTTGCTAATCGATAAAGCAATGAAACTACAAACAGGATGTAAAGTCCATTGGGGACAGACTTTATAAATGGAAGGAATGGTTCTATAAATGTATTCTAACATTCCTGAAGCCTTAAAGGCCCACCTCATCAAGAAAAAACAAAAGAACTCCCAAATTTAACCTCTAATGCCCTCTACAAAGTATCTTAATATTAACTGGAGTTAGTTCTCCCATTGTGCATGTTTGTGGATCATATAACTCAGTCATTTGGAAAACTCATCTTTTGTTAAGCAAACCTTGTAATTTCCTATTACCAGGCTCTTTATCAGAAATGATCCATCTATCAAGTGTGTCTCCTACCCAAACCTTAAATTGTTTAAGGTCAGCATGTGTGTTCTCTCTGCCAGGAAGTGTTTTCTCATTACCCCAGTAAAGATACCCCTCTTTCTTCTTGGAAATCTTAGACCAATTCCTTTTATATTTTTATACACATCTTCTCCATTGGTTTATAAATTTATGGGAGCATGTAGCATGATTTACATATTTTTGGATTATTCTAAGCTATGTATTAAATTTCTCAATACAATAAAAACTAGAATGAATATACCTCTAGATATTTCTTTTTTTTTTTAAGTGGAAGCACTTTTAGCCTATGTAAATGAGTGAATACTAGGAGTCCTGATCCACGAAAGTAAACGTTTTTAGTGTGAGATTTTGACCAAAAAAAGGTCCACTTTATCCTTAATGTATTTACATGTGATTGTGTGGATGACTATTAACAACTTTATTTCTGATTGAAATTGAAGGTTCAGGGCAGGAATCTGATGATGACCTATTTCAGTAATGTTAACAGGAGATCTAATATATAATTAGACATAGGTAATACTTTTGGAGGGTGTTAAGGTATAATTTCCTTAAGGCTTTACGTGTAACATCAGATTTGAAGGTGGCAATTGTAAAAAAGAAAAAGAAGTTACGTGTGCTGTTGGAAGTGCCTAGGTGGAGGTTCAAGGGACTGGGGACTGCCCTCTTCCCTCAATAACTAGCCATGAGCATCAGGCAGGCCAGGGAACACCTCTGTAAAATGAGGGATTTAGGTTATGTGAGCTCCAATACACCTTTTAGCTCTAAGACTTTATGAGTCTTAAGACAAACATGCTGTGAATAAATATCTTGGAAAGAAAAACTATAATGGGAAGGAAACAGAAAACTGTGATGAAATCTCGAACTATTGAAAAAGGTAATTATGAAGCAATGGCATTTTTTTCACTCAGACTTAATCCTAAGGAAATTATGGCGGACACCCCTCTCTCCTTCCCTGCACTCTCCCTCAGACCATTTTTCTATTTCAATCCCAAATTTCTCAGCTGATCCCAATGAATGGAGAACTGAAGACAGTTTAAGTTATTTCTTCTCCTGCAGAACCCTTTAACGTAGGCACAAGAGCCCTGACAGATTTCCAAGACGCCCAAAGAGGAAGTTTCAGTGTTGAAACTTTTAGGTACTCTTACAGGTGATTGGCTCCTGAAATATCCAGCCTGCGTCCATCTCAGGAGAGGATTGAGCAATTAAGATAAATGTTCTAATGATTTGAGAGATGCCTATTCTTATGATTCCAATTATACTGGCACCATCATTTAAAAGGAAAAAGAAATATTTTAGCTCAAGTCAGTTTTCCAGAACATGTGGAGTTAAAATGTTTCAATAATTGGGGAAGCTGTGATGGCTCAGTGGGTTGAGTGCTCATTTGCAGCCCTGGAGACTAGGGATCGAATCTTGCTTCGGCCCAGGCAGACCCATATGCTGAACTGGGGTGTGCCCCCAGTTCAGTTCTTGCCGGGGCCTATGCAGGAGGCTCCCGGCCCAGTTCCTCCCCTGTGCAGCCCCACGCCCACCTGTCGAGTGAAACTATATGGAAAACTAATGCTGTCAACTATGGAGACTGCTCTGGGCCCTCCCCCTTCTCTCTGTCTCTCTTTGTCTCTCTCTGTCTCTGTCAAAAAACAATAAAAATAAATCTTTTTAAAAAAAATGTTTCAATAATTAAGTTGTTACAGGATCAGTGACCAGCCAGGGAAGAAATGTACTCATTGTTCAGTCCAGTCATTGTTCTATCACAAGTAAGCATTAGGGTCCCTCTGTCACAAAGGGGCTGTCCCTTACCCTTCCATGACAATGGAGATTTATGGCAGGAGCATGTGTGTTTCCCTACCACCTAACAATGCTTGCCACATAGCTGGATGTTAATATACATTAATTGATAGAGAATCCTAAATGTGGTATGTAATTAATGAATATATTGCACAAACATTCTTATCAGATTACAATTTTCATCTTTGTGTGGTAACTAACAAATCTAAATTATATTAATGCATAATGAGTTAGAATCTAATTATTTACAAGCTTGAGATTTTAAGGAAAACAACTCATGGCCTTATAAATAACATATTCTTAGAAAGGTGCAGGCTAGATGCTGGGATAGCTTAGCAGTTGAGACTTGGCTCGCTATCACAAATTCCTGGGTTCATTTTCTGCCCCCGCCTGGGCAAACCCATGTGCCGAACTGAGGCACAACTGGGAACTGCTGAGATGGAGGCAAAGGTTCCCACTTCCCATGTTCCTGCTCCACGTGGCCCCACATCCATCTGTGTGGAATGAAACCATGTCACAACTAATGATTTACAACTATGGAGGCTGCTCTGAGCCCTCTCCCTTCTCTCTCTCTCTCTCTCCTCACAAAACAGTAAAATAAATCTTAAAAAAAAAAAAGAAAGCTGCAGGCTAGGAGTTGTATAGTTTCCTTCTCTGATTTGACCCAGTTTTCCTGTATGAGCTAAGTATAAATTCACTTTTACTTACTATTTCTGATTTTCAGCATTGTGGAAAATTCAACTGACCTTCTCTTCTCTTGATTGATATTTACTTGAAACAAACCCAAGAGGTGATTTGTAAAACCATGTCTGGATTTAGTCAGGTACTGGAATATGAGAATGAAATATGGGTTTTACAAAGTAAAGAAGAAATATTTGAGCAGAATGAAATTTAGATTTTAGTTTAGTTGTAGCTTCAGGGAAATTGTAGTGTGTAGTGTTTCTTCATTGGCTTCCAAAAATATTTGATTTAAATAGATCAAAGAAGTGCAGACAGTATTCATTTGCTTACTTTAGAGGAAAGTAGTCAGTTATTGATTTAAGGACCTGCCCCAAAGTGAAAGACCACTGTGAGGAGTCACTGGAGACCATGTATACATATGCTAACCAGTAAAGCAAGATTGGAATAATAGAACACTACTGTTTTTCTAGGGAGTGTCCTTATCTACAAAATGAATTCACTTCTCCCCAAACAACCCAATAAAGGTAGACAGCAGTAGTGCAGGTGGTACCCCCAAATAATCCAAAAATAACTTTCCATGCTCAGATAATTTTTTTAAGAGCCCCCCCCCCCCCAAATTTAGGTTAACTTAAATGTTCAACAACAGAGACTTGGTGGTATAGATCAGAAATAATTAAAAGTGAGGAGGAACATTTATAATTTTTCAGAATATATTGCCAAGTAACAAAGTAATTTCAAAACAAAATCTATTAGATATGAAAGTATTTCCTAATTAAAAATAATTTTTTTCACCTATAGCAAAAAGTCTGGCAAGCTACAAATTAGGTTTCAACTGTGTTATGTTTATTTATTTATTTTTATTGTTCAATTCATTAGGGTTACATTGGTTAGTTAGTAAAAATCTCATAGGTTCCAGGTATACAACTCTTTCCAACACCATATTTTCAGCTCCCTGCCCTCCTGTCCCACTCCCCTCCCCACCTATCCTCAGGTAACCACTAAACTAGTGACTGTGTCCATGAGTTTTTGTTTCTTTGTTGCTTTCAGTTTTATATTCTGCACATGAATGAAGTCACGTGGTTCTTAGCTTTTTCTGTCTGGCTTATTTCACTTAGCATGATCATCTCAAGTTCCATCCATGTTGTTGCAAATGGCAGAATTTCATCTTTTCTCATTGCTGAGTAGTATTCCACTGTATGTACGTACCACAGCTTCTTTATCCAGTCATCTATCAAGGGGGCACTTTGGTTGTTTACATGTCTTGGCCACCGTGAACAGTGCTGCAATGAACATTGGGTACATATGTTTTTATAGACTAAAGTTTTCAAGTTTTGGGGGTAGTAGATACCCAGAAGGGGGATTGCTGGGTAATAGGGTAGCCCCATTCCCAGTTTTCTGAGGGATCTTCGTACAGTCTTCCATAGTGGTTGTACCAATTTGCATTCTCACCAGCAGTTTATAAGGGTTCCTTTCCCTCCATGGTCTCTCCAGCACTTGTTATTCCTTGTTTTCTCGATTATAGCTATTCTAGAAGTGTGGGTGGTATCTCATTGTGGTTTTGATTTGCATTTAATAGCTAGTGAAGTTCAGCATTTTTTCATGTCTGTTAGCCATTTGTATCTCTTTGTAAGTTAAGTGTCTGTTTAGGTCTTCTGCCCATTTTTAAATTGGATTGCTTGTTTCGTTGTTGAGTTGTACAAGTTCTTCATATATTTTAGATATTAGTCCCTTATCAGTGGTATTGTCTGCAAATATTTACTCCCAATTGGTTGGTTGACTCTTTGCTTTGTTAATGGTTTTTTTTGCTGTGCAGAAACTTTTTACTTTGATAAAGTCCCATTCATTTAATTTTGCTTTTACTTTCCTTGCCTTTGAGGTCAGGTTCATAAAGTCCTCCCTGAACTCAAGGTCTATAAGTTTAGTACCGAGGTTTTCTTCTATGCACTTTATAATAAAGCTGTATTATTAAATTTATATGGAAGATGTCAAAGAAAGAGTTCAATTTTTTTTATGTTTAACAAACATTTCTGTAGCAACAATATTATGTGCCAGACATACTTTTCTCATTCTTTCTCCCTCACTATTTGTCTCCCTTTCTTTTATATATATTTTTATTGAGGTAAAATTTGCTAGTTTTGGTGTATGAGTCTATGAGTTTTGTTAAACATATATAGTAATATAACCACCACCATTAAGATTCAGAACAGTTTCATCACACCCTCTCTGAACAGATATCCTTGTATACTTTGTAGTAAATCCTTCCATACCCAACATCCAGCGCCTGGAAGCCACTGTTCCATTTTCTGTCTCTATAGTTTTGCCTTTTCCATAATGTCTTTTCTTTTTTACTTTTGATATATAGAGAGACAGAGAGAGAGAGAGAGAGAGAGAGAGAGAGACAGATAGAGAGAAGGGGGAGGGCCCAGAGCACTTCTCCATAGTTGCATGTCATTCGTTTTCCACATAGTTTTTATTCTGCAGGTGGGGGCAGAACTGTGCAGGGCAGGAACTGGGCTGGGCTAGGGGCCTCCTGCATAGGGAGCGCTCCTGGGGTGAGAGCCAAACTGGGGGCCTCCCACAAGGGAAGCTCACCCTGGCAAGAACTGAATGGAGGGCACACCCCAGTTCAGCACATGGGTCTTCATGGGCTGGGGCTGGGATTTGATCCTCCGACCTGGGGACTGTAAGACTAGAGCTCAACTTGCTGAGCCATCCCAGCATCCCCCCATAATGTCATAATAGTTTTGATCATGCAGATCATGCAGTATTCAGCCTTTACAGTCTGGCTTATTAGCATAATGCATTTGATATTCATGTAGTCGCATGGGCCAGTAGAGTGTTCCTTTTTATTGCTGACTAGTATTCAATGACATGGGTGTACTACAGTGTGTTTATCCATTCACCGACTGAAGAACATTTGAATTGTTTCCAGTTTTTAGCAATTTTGAATAAAGCAGCTACAAACATTTGCATAGAGATTTTTATGTGAACATAAGTGTTCATTTCTCTTGTGTAAATACAGTAGATTCTCAGTGAACCAGAGCCCATGGGGATTGATAGATGCCGGGTAAATGTAAGTAGACTCTCCATTAACCGGAATCCATGCCAGATAAATGTAATATGATTTCTTCAGTTTTTCTGCCTGTTACTTGATGGTGCCAGCAGCTTAAGTTCCAGTTAACAAAGAGTCTACTGTCTAGAAATGAGACTGTTGCATAATGTGGTTAATATTATCAACTTTATGAGAAGCTGGCAGAGTATTTTCCAAAGTTGCTGTACTATTCCGTGTCACCATGTATGAAAATTCATACATGAATTTTCGGTTACTCTGACTCCTTGAAAGTATAATATTGTCAGTTTTAAGTGTTAGCAGCCGCAATTTGAAATGTTTACAAATACTAACTCCTTTAACTCTACAAAATGAATACTATTATTAACCTCAGATAAATTATAGTAATAAATTTAAATAACAATAATTTGATGATGATAATTTAAGTATTTACCAGTAACTCTCTAATCAGTTTCACTATAACTGAAAGACATCAAGTTACCATCTCAAGTGTTTACAGCCAGGAAGTGGCAGCACTGAAATGGACCCCATGCAGTCCAACTACAGAACATGTGCTATTTATATTATGCTGGCAATGATTGTCTTTCAATCAGTTCAGGAAAGAACAGTTTTTAATACTTCCAATGCCAGCTTGAAAGTTCATGTATTTCTTATCTTGGAAAGTTGGCTGAAATTTATTAAATTTCAATTGAATTTCCCAAAAATGTACAGGGTGGTTTAGCATAGGCCATTCCTGTCAGCTAATAGGAAGGTCTTTCAGAATGCTGTGAATTTGCTGGATTCCCCAGAATATAACACTCATAAGACATGATATGTTACACATTATGATAATATATTAATTTCCAATGATACAATGACGCAAAGAGTTCAGATATTCATTTTCATTTGACAACATATCTTCTTCCTGTAGAATTGCATGGGAGCCAAATTATAATCAGAGCTTTCCAAGTGTGCCTACAAGCATAAGTAGGAGAGCTCCTTGCTTTTAATAGCCTGAAGGCTTTAAACACTCAGTCATAAAACTAAATCCTGGGAGTTGGTGCCTGGAATATCGTTGTTTGCTCGTTTGTGCGATCATCTGCCTAGGGGCCGAAGAGAAGGATCAAATGCTCGGGGTTGGCACATTCAACATCTGTCTGGCTTTTCATTGTTCTGCCTCTCATCAATCCAGTTTCTCAGTGATATCTTGTTTCCTTAGACATGGCTCTTCAATCTAATTATAATCAATTCTTATCTTCAGCAAACTAATATTTGTTTATTGTCCATTATATACCAAGAACTAAGGCATATAGCTCATGCTAGGAATCTTTCTATCCTTCTAAGAGTTTGAAATATCTCTTCTTGGATCTGTTTTGTGCCAATATATGGTCCAACCTTCTGAGGACAGACTTATTTATCAGGTCTTTGGGCCACCTCACTATGGTTCCCAGGTCCTGACTTAGAACAGGTATTCTTCAAACTCATGTTATTACTAATTTTTTTTTTGTCTCTCTTCACAATTTCTGGTTTCAACCACAACCAATGTGTGACTACTTTTTAAGACTAAATCTTGTGTGCAACACATTTTTCTCTCCTACGTTAAATACATGAATTTTGATTGGCAGACGTCACTGTCTGAACATTGTGTAAGCTTCTCGAACTCAATAGGACTCAGACAAAACATGTCATTTTCCTCTTACAAACTAGCTCTTTTTTCTGAACTGCTTATTGTTTTAAATCAATGCACTTGGCATCATCTCAGCCAATCCAGAGTGTAATCGCCCTGCCCTATTTTTCCTGCACTCGATAGGTTGACCAGTTGCACGAAGAGCTCTGCTTTGTACTTGGCTGCTTACCTTCCATGACTATTGCTGTCAGCTGGTTTAAGCTTTCATCTCTTCTCTTCTGGATAATAAGGGAATTGGTGAATTGAGATTACTAATTTTACTCTCCTTTCCTATTTATGTCTCTCTTCTTTTTTCAATTTATCAAACCAACGATTGCAATGTTATCAGACACATTTACTGGAGTCTATTATACCACAGTGAAGGCAACAGGCCCTTAATAGCCAGACCCTTCTTCTTTTCTAGTATTGTTGTATCAGAGTTCTTCTCTTGGTCCTTCTGTTGCTATTTTGAGTCCCAATCATTTTGTCCTGCCTGGTTGCCACTCTAGCATTTATATGACATTTCTGTCTTTGGCTATTTTTTTTTTTTTTGGATGCAAATGCTTGGAAGTATCCTGTGATTCTTAAGCCTGTCTTTTTTTTCTGAGATACCATTTGGTTGTGCTTCTGTGCATCTTCCTCCTGTTATCCCAAGTTAGCCCTACATCGTTATCATATTTTCTACCACTCTATCCTCCCCTATATTTTCTCCTTTTTTTCATCATGAATCCATTCCTACTCAACCTCCTTTTCCCCTTATCTCTTCCTTTAATATTTCCTTCTCTTTTGTCTTTTTCCTTTTTTTCTCATCTGCTTGTCATGGGTGGGAATTCAGACAACGTCAGCATTCTTTCAATCAAAACCTTCAGTATCTCTCAGTGAAAGCAAATATGCCTCATTCAGATATGTGAGACATTTCAAGGTCTTGGCCAAGCCTCTATTTTCAGACATAACTTCTATGATTCTTCTACAAAAAGCCTGTTCCAGTTAGAGCACAACCCTCCTTCTCTCCTGGCATTCCATGGCCTATGGTAATCTTTGGTTTATCCTGGTTGCTAAACTTAGGTTTCTTTTTAGTCTCCTAATCTATAGAAATTCTACTCCTTAAGCAAATTCACTCTTTGCCTTTGTCTTTCCTATTACCTAAATCAGAAATATATTCTCTGCTGCCTTTAAATTAAAAAAGGACTGTATTTTTTGGTCCTATTTTACTGTGCTGAAAAGTTATGTGTATGTATCTTCCCTATTTTTCCAGACTATAACTTTACTGAAGGTAGAAACTAAGGCATATTAGCTTTTAGTTTCTCACCTACTTCCTAGTAGGTACTTTGCCACTTGAAAAAGCTTAATGACATAAATCTATTGAATGAAGGAGTGACAAAATGAAGAGTCACTACAGCCTTTAGCACAGTTTTATTTATTTTCCATTTACTCCATTGCATTACTGTATAATTTTCTTCGTCTGTAACTTCATACATGTAGATGGGCCCACGATTTCAGGCAAAGGCCCTCCTTTGTTCTCTTCTCTCACCCTGCGGGATCCCTTGTTAGACCCCAGCCCTAGAGTATGCCCTCCTTTCTTCAGATTCCTCCTTTTCTGAATCTGGTTACAAGTTTGCGGGCTGCAGCCTGCCCTCCCGCCTCGGGCTGCGTGGGCAATTCTGGACATAATGGTCTGACATGCCATGTCAGCGAGGCAGGTCTGCGCTGGCTCCCAGCCCAAAGCAAACAGCAGGGAGAAAGGCCAGCACTCTACTTTGCCAGTGAAGCCGTCATTAAAAGGGAAACACCTGCTACCCAGCGAGTCTTTGTGTTTCACTTTACTGCAGAGGCTGCCTCTGGACTTGTCAACTGATTGCTTAGGGGCTAAGTTGGAAAGAAAAAATACATTATCTCCCCATGTAACTATCAAGTAAGGAAGGAAGTTTCTTGGGTGTGATTGGATACATCCACAGAACAGGCTCATGGAAGGTATAGAAACACATGCTATACTTTAGAAAAGGAGAAATACACTACGTCCAGCTGTTCTATGGAAGGGCAGAATAGGGGCAGACAATATCATGGTGCATTCAGAGTCCTGAAAGCAGTGGGAAGCTCTGTTCCACTGCAGCCTTCTGTTATTGTTACAGGTTAAAAGATAGCAGTGTAAAGCCAGAACTGCAGTCTTCTGAATTAGTAGTTTAGGAGGTAGGAGGCACACGGGTTCCAGCCTCAACTCTACATCTTATTGTCTGTTTGATTTGGGGCAAAATATTTGACTTGTTTGAGACAACTTCTTCATCAGGATCATGAGGGAGTTAGAGTGAGTGATCAGAGTTTGCTTATCTAGTTCTAATAGTCTAAAAGTCTTAACGAGTTAAAGCTTCCCAACTCCTGTACTTACACTCCCTGAAGCATGAGTCAGGAGTGCTTTATAAGGCAGATAATTTTCTCAAGATTTACAGTGAAATCTCCCTGGTTTGTGCTCCCAGAGGAGGCAGTGAATAGTTTAAGTTATGAGGTGCTTTTTCAGAAATGCCATTTTTATTACTTTCAAATGGGTACGGTAAATATGCTGGGCTAACAAAATTTTGCCAGGATGTTTTGCCAAATATAGATCTTGGTATGAAGTATCAAAATGATATGCAATTAGCCTTTATTGTTTATACATCAGCGTGAGCTTCTAGAGTCCTTAAAAACAGTTTGTTCCTTTAAGTGGTTTCCCATGTACCTTTGTCACCAGACTTTTATTTCTACAATATCTTACGCAGAATTGGTTGGTATGGAGGTAAAACTGAACTCATATTTTTCTCTCCTATCAACACTTAAAAGTAAGTGATATTTATGATGTTTTGAATGATGATGAGTGGTATTTATAAGATTTTCCTGGATATACATTTTTTTTTATGTAAACAAGATTACTCAGCCCTGGAATCCTAGAGTGTCTGTAGGGTTTGTCTTCATGTTCATGTCATTAATTCAGAAGTTTTGCTTCCTTGTCTGGTTCAGTTTGAATATGAGCTTCGGTTGAAAATTCCAAGAGATTCTTTGGAGTTAAATCTCTTTTGCTCAGTGAGTCACTGGCCACCCCTCCTGCTCCTGCGTCCTTACCCTTCAGGTCCCATCTATCTTAGTACCTATTAGAAGCTTAGGCCCCTTGTTTTCATGTTGTCCTAGACAAATTCTCAAGTCCAGAGTTCCTCAAGAGAATTCAGGAATCAGGGCATAAAGCATTGCTGCTTAGGAAATAACTGACGGTCATTGGCAACCAGGCCTTTGAATTTTTCATGACGTCATTAACTATTTACCAAATACTTACCATGAATAAACTATAGAGGACTGAACAAGATGAATAAGACACAGCCCTACTTTTAGGAGCTTGCTTGCAACACAGGAGAGAAGGTTAATTCCTTCATAATTACATTACTATTGTCTCAGGGAATGGATTTTTCCTTTGTCCTCGGGCTTTAATATCCATTGTACTTTGCAGAAGCTATCACCTTCTCAGCACCGGTGACAGTAAAAGGCATAGCTTTTCATTAGGTTTAAAATATGCCAAGGGAGAAATGACCTCAAGACAATATTGTTTGGCTTAATTGCAGCTTCCAAAGCAAACAATTTACAAAATTATTGGAAAGCACAAAATAGCCTAATGAATTACTGAAAATCCCACAAGTGACTAGGGAGAATAAACAATGGAATTTTTTTAAAACAAAAATTAAAGAGAGTTTGTGGGGGGTGGTCTGGAAAGGGGGAATGTTTGGCTCAGGGTAGCACCAATGGATGTGCTAATGAACTAGTAAGAAAAGTGAATGAACTAGGATGTCTTGATCACATTCCGTGAAGGTGGAGTTTGTGTTGCCCTCTCCCTATAACTTCATTGCTTCCAGTGCTGTTAGAAAGAGGTAACACATGAGTTTATGAGCTATTGCTTTACCTGTTGACAGAGAAGCAAAACCATACCTGCTTTGAGGTGACCAAGGTGCCTCAAGGCTAACATGTCTTCCAATAGTTCTTCCCCTGGCCTATAGCCATCAGAATCCATGCCATTTGTGTTTGTAGATAGGTGTTTTCTGGATTAAGACCTATTTCCCTAGAAGGTTAATGTCTTGGCTAGCTTCTATGTAGCGTGGCTTTGCTTATCTGGAGAGCCCATGAAGGTTCAGTTTCACCTAAGAGAGAGAAGTGATCTGAGGAAAAGGAAAGGTTTAATGAAATATGGATGAGAAAGAGGATAGAAAGAGGAGCTAAGACTGCTCTAAAGTCTTAGTGGCTTTAGAAAAACATGTTGAAGACTGGACATCTAGGGGCTGAGGAGCCTTGGTCTCTGCCTTTTCTGTCCTTTCCTTTCCTGACCAAGCAGGATGGCTGAGGTCACTCAGCATTGAATGGTGATGTGTATGTGCCTGTTTAATGTGGGGTGGGGACTGATACTTTGCTATGAAGCAGACCAGGCACTGAGAGATTTCTTTTCACTTGGGCAGGAGAATATTTTCGTAGGGTAGAGAGACGATAGAACTAGACACCATGTTAGTTGGTTTGCAGCTTGACTCTGCCAGGCATTACTGTGTGGTCACGGGCAAAGCCAATTCTCTTTCTGGAGACCCAGTTTCTTTAACTATCCATGCTAGGGGTAGTGAAAATAGGGGCTGCATAGAAGTAGCTGTCTTGCTCCTAGTTGGAACTTGTACCTATATTCTACAAAAGCAGAGAAGGCTGTAGTGTTGGAGAACTGGATCTTACCCATCATTATTTCAAAAATAAGATCTGTGCTTGAATTCTCACATGCTACCTGGGGAGAATCCAATGTATGCCAAAGTTGAGCACTGGGCTGCATACCCAAAACCTTTCCCCAAACTCCTCATTGCGGAGTCATCTTCCAAAGGCTTCTGGGATATATTCAGCCATGCCCCGAGCCAGGGCACAGACATATCTACTAAGGGAGAAGCTTGGATTTTAATATAACAATGGGAGCCAATTTACAGAAGTAATATGATTTTCTAAATCATTGGAATTAGCTAGTCAAGCCTGAGAGTTAGAATTACTCAGAGGCTCACAAGCCCTAATAACATCTGGCAAACTCCATCTGGGACAGAAGGAAAACAACAACAACAACAACAACAACAACCACCACCACCAAAATACTACACACAGCAGCAAGCAAATGAACAAAAAACAAACCCAAGGCAATGTCATTCATTTTTATTATGACATCCTTAAGGTCACCATGTCAAGGGATGGAGGGAAATTAAAACAAAGCCTCTTAGAAAACACCACTTACAAGAATTCCTGTACTTAGAGCTTGTTAATTTTCACAGTACAGTTGCCCTGGGTTGCGAATTAAAGAAAGAGATGAAAAAAAAAATTGTGCCTTTAACTGTACTGAAGGCCCCTTGCATACTCCTGTGCCTTTTGGTGAGAAACATTAAACATTTTTAATTTAGCACATCAATTTGAAAATCTAATTTTTTTTTTTTTTTATGTTTTGTAGCCGCAGACACATTCACGGTGCTGTCACGACCATAGAAGAATTATGAGAAACTTGAACCGCAAAAAGTAAATTAGAAAAAATCTCATTTCACTTACTCTAAAAAGCGGGGAAATTAGATTTTGATTAAAATCACTCACACATACAATTTTAGGTAAACTAATTTAGCAAGACTGACTATATAATTTTTTTCCCCTGCCAGTATGTCCTTTTAATACTGCTGGTGAGGTATTGGTACCCATAAACTTTTCCACAACCAACAGATGAATAAAGGAAACTCTAATAAAGTGGCCTCTTGACCACTGTGTATGAGGTCTGGTGAGGAGAGATTAAAGTAGTGTCTTTGTCAATAGAATAGGCAGAGCTGGGAATGCATTAAGACTCCATGTACAGACATTTTAAGCGTGCCCTCCTTGGCTTTGCCTTTTTAACTTTTTTTTTTTTAAGGTTTTAACTTGGAAATTTTTACTTTAAGGAATGATGTGTCAGTGAATGTAGGAATGAATGGCATCATTAGTGCTGCATAATGTACCGTCCGTGGCCAGAGACTCCAGACTAGGTTAGAGGGCTGTGGCCACTTCCAAGGGGAGATTCATTTCGTTCTCATTAGTTACAGGCAGACCCAGGTCCTGTCCAAAGGTGTCACCAGAAGAAGTGAAACGAAGCTGCGGGATGTGTTTTGTAAACTGTAAAGGGCTGCTCAGGACTGTAGTGTCAGTGTTACGCTGACGTCTAGTTCTTGCTCAGCGAGGTCTAAGCGTAGCTCTCTGAAATCCCAGCGCAGACCCTTAGGTGCTAAGCAGGAAAAGATTGAGAAGGCATTTTAGTTATTAAGCATCTCATATCAAACCTCATTTTGAAAATTGCATTGTGAATGAATTAGAAAGTTTTAAATTAAGTCTAAGGGTTGAAGTATTAAGTCACTATAAGCACAGGAATGGCTGGTCTACAGAAGATGGTGTCCAAAACTGACGCCCTTCCCTGTTGAGGACACGACATGAAGAAACAGGGTTCCTTGAACTTGCCTGTGAAGTATTAGGAGACCTAATGGGCGCGAGAGGTTTTGAAAACAGTAATGTAATGTCTAGGCAAAATACTATCTAAAAACTGTTCTTTAGAGTGACCAGAAGGACAAAAAGGAAAGGGAGAGAGAGATAAAGAATCTATTGTCCTAAAAAGCACATTGTTTCAAGAAAAGAAAAATAATATAGAATAATGGATATTGACATATAATCCATGGGAGTAAATGTCTATAGATTTCCATATGGGTAAAAAGGAAACCTAAGAACATTATTGCATGCCACTCTGTTTTCCAAGTGAAAAGAAAGACATTCTTTTTTTTTAATTGTTTTTGACAGAGGGAGAGAGAAGATACAGAGACAGAGAGAGAACTGAACTGGGGGCACTCCCCAGTTCAGCACATGGGTCTGCACGGGCCGGTGCCGGGATTCGATTCTCGGTCTCCGGCACTGCAAAGTGAGAGCTTAACCCACTGAGCCATCCCGGCTTCCCCAGAAAGGTATTCTTAAACATGCAAATGATTAAGCAATGTAATGCTCCTAAACCTTCTTGGAACAATTACTTCATGATGGAAGATAGAAACCAACTAAATGAAATTAAATAAAAATACATAAAGAAGTTTTTTGTTTTGTTTTGTATTTTTAAGCCATGGGCTTTTTTGTGCGTGTGAAAGAAGATGTAACTGATATAAATCTTGACAATGTAAAGTGATAATAACGTAACTCGAAGCACAAAGAGGGTACTAATTTCCTCATCTCTCATAATTGGAAGTCAAAAGACACTGTACAAAGTTGATTAGTCACTAAACAAAGGTTGAAGCACGCAATTTAGAAGTAAAAATAATTGAAAAAGAGATTGACGACAAATGCTTTAAATTATCAGAGTGGAGCAAAAAATTAACACTAAGAAAATATAGACTCTGAGAAAAAATAGTAAATGGAAGTCCAAAAAAACAGAAACAGTAACATAAGATAAAAAGTTGACTCAACATGTTTCTTATAAAAATGAGTATAGGGGAAAGCCGGGACGGCTCAGCGGGTTGAGTGCTCGCTTTGAGGCCACGAGGACCGAGGATCGAATCCCGGCTCCGGCCCAGGCAGGACCCACGTGCTGAACTGGGCAGTTCCCACAGTTCGGTTCTCTAACTGTCTCTGTCTCTGTCTCTCTCTCTATCTGTCAAAAAGTAAAATAGAAATAACTATGCACTGAAGACAAAAAGATAATTTCTCTCTATAAATGTGAAAAGATAAAAAAAATTAAAAAAAAAAAAAATGAGTATAATTAGTATAAATTCATTTAAAACGTCTCAGATTATATAATAGGAACAGATTTAAAATATCATAACTCCAATAGATCAAATATAAATCAATAGGCAAAACTATATCAGGCTGATAAATACATGTGTGTAAAAAGCAGACAACAAACCCCTAAACCAGAACCAAACAATGACAAAAACTGGATGTCATAGCTATTAGTATTACAAAAGAGTGAATTCAGAACAAAAAGTATATTACATGAACCCTAAGTAAATACTTTCTATTAGTAAAAGGTGTATATCACATTGGCAATAAATCTTATTGATCTTTTTGCACCAACTAACACCGCATCAAAATATTTAAGTCTTATATAGACTGAGTAGTCTTATACAGCGAATATAGGCCTAAACCTATGTTTTAACTGTAAAATTAGGGGGTCGTCTTATACGCCCGGTCGTCTTATACGCCGGAAAATATGGTATATTGGATTTTTACAATATAAGTAATAAGAGTGTTTATATACACACTTATACAGGCACAAATCTATTCAAGTCTATGGAGTGTTTTACAAAATTAGTCATACACCTTTATTTAACTTTATTGTATGAAAAAACAATCAGAAATTTCTAGAAGCATACCCTATAATTTTGGCAAGCTTCTCTGAAACCATGGAGTTTCACGAACTAGAGTTTGAAAACTTCTGGATTAAGAACCTAGAGCTGTATTACTAGACTGGCAGCCTGAATGGGTTTTCTTTCAATAACAAACAACTTTTCCCGTTGTTATTTCAGAGCAAACATTTTTCTGATTACAATTGTCTGGACAGCCGTTAGTTATAACCAGTTCTACCATTTTCTAGCAAAGGAGCTAAGAAAAATAACCTGGAATCATCAATCATCTCTCAAAGATGATTTCAGTAATAATACTTTAGGTTGCAATGCACTGGAGCTGGTAAGGGACTAGCTGGGTCACTCATCAAGATTCTCTGATCTTCGCCAGCAACACACTCATAACTCACAAGGATTCACTCTAATAGCTGAGAACACATTCCTATTGGCTAGTCACAGAACTAGGAACTAAACCTATAGCTCCTGAATTACAGTGCTTCATTTCTTTGAGCCATATTGCTTTTCCTCAGTGCACATAAGGATTGTGGCTATAGAGTAGCTTTTCCTTTCATTTAACGTTATAAGAGGTGTTATATTGAACTGGCGTTCTGACCAGCACTCCTGTGGCTTCAGCAATCTTCCATAATCATCATACTCAACCTTATGAGTGTTCATCATGTAAAATGTATTTGATTGCTCCGTTCTGTATTGTATAACTGCCTTGCTCACACCAGATTATTGCTACAAAGGAGAGTTTCAAATACAGCTTTTCCCCTACAAAAAAGTCATTGCTCAGTGTTTTGCCCATACTGAACTCATCTGTCCCAAGTCTGTGCTGATGTCTCCTGGGTACTATTCTAGGAGCTCTGGTCCCATGACCCCACAGGTATCACACGACATCTGCATTTCTTCTGATGCACTGAATGTGGTTGCATGCAATATGGGGACAGTTTCTTTGTTCATCCTGTTGGCAGACTCCCATCAGTGTCTGCTTTGTCAGGTGTTTAATAGGCACTGAGTGTTTACCTTTACAAGCACATTTCATTTGTAGTAATAAACTAAAAAGTCCTTACTTAAAGATTATTCAAGAAGGTTTGGTAATTTAAATAAAAAATATTGGGGATGCTGGATGGCTTAGTGGGTTGGGTGCTTGTTTGCAGCCCTGGGGTCCAAGGATCAAATTCTGGCCCTGGCCTGTGTGGACCCATATGCTGAACTGGGATGTGCCCCCAGTTTTGTTCTCACTGGGGTGAGCCTCCTATGTGGGAGGCCCCTGGTTTGGCTTCTGCCCTCAATGTGCTTCCTGTGTGGGAGCCCCCCCTGCTGGTTCCTGCCCTGCAGCCCGACTGTGGAATGAAACTATGTAGAAAACTAATGATGTGCAACTATGGATACCGCTCTGGGCCCTCCCACTTCTTTCTCCCTTTCACTCTGTCAAAACAATAAAAATAAATCTTTAAGTAGTAAATAATGCTTTGTTTTCTGTCTTTCTAGATATCTGCTCTGAGCTTTTTGGCTCCTGCAGAAGGAATAAAGATTTGCTAAGACACTAGAAAGCTAGTCCTACTAAAAGAAGAAATGGATATTCATAACTTTGTAGAAGAAACACAATTTTGACACAGTATCTTCATTTTCACCATCAACATGGTCTCCAAGGGAAGCCCCTAATTTGCCATCCTGGACAATATGGGAAACTTAATGTTTATGATGCTGACAATCTGGCTACGTGAAAACCAGAGGGGAAAACTTCCTAGAATGATGAATTTGTTTGTGCAATATGCTATCAATCATTCCTCATCTTTCCCATTTTTTAATTTATATATAAAAAAAATTAAAGCTGAATCAGTTAAGCTCTGTGTTTTAGGGGAAATGCCTGTTGACATGATCATTCACCTCAGGTACTGTGAGGCAACTTTTAAAAGTTCAAGAGAGTCGTTGTTTAGTATCTGAGCTCCTTAATAGAAGCAGCAGGAAATGACTATATACTACATTATTACTCATTCAGTTATTCTATATATACTTATTAAATAGTGTCTGCTCCCATAGATTGTGCAATGTGCTCTAGGACACGTGGGTAAAAGAGGCAGCTATCTCCTGAGTTTGCTCATTGAGGCCAGAATTTGATGCATGTATAAGTAATTCAAATACAAGATAAGACATACTAAATCTAATGACAGATACAGGTGAAGGACTTAGAAAGACCAGAGGTGGGAGAGACTACTTCTGGCCAGGGAATCCAGGAAGAGACATTGGAGGTGAACATCGAGAAACAGCTAGGATTGTGACAAGCACAAATAAACAGCAGTCCACTTAAGCAATGGCAGCATTGTGCTCAAAGTTGTGTCAACTGCTAACTGAATTACTTTTCGTAAGACCTTGCCTGAGAACCAGGCTCATTTCCAATTAGACACCCAATTTCTGGCCAATAATAACTCCGATCTCTGCATTTGGGGTCTGTGTGCCTCTAAATTGCAAACCCCAGGCCTGATGACAAGTAGAAACCTCTTCAAGGCTTCTAAAGCCCATGGACCACTGAGCATGTGGTCGAGTGACTCAGGGCATTGTGACCCATCTGTCCTTCAGAGCCCCTGGCTGGAGCATTCCCCTCCCAGCCATCTGCTCCTGCCAGCTGTCTATCACCTTGGAAAAGACCTTCCTTTGTTGAATGTTTATAACACAGGTATTGCTGTGTGTTGGGTTATGATTTTTCTTTAAGTGTAATAAAATACATGACAATACAATAACACAGGACAGAAATTGGAGTTTTGTGGTGGCTTCATTATTTGCTGTGATTTTATCCAAGTTCATTGACATCTCTGGGTTTCAGTTTCTCTACTTGGAAAAGAGTATTATTACCATTGGATATGTTTCTGCCCTCCAGAGCAATTGAGAGAACAAATGAATTCCAAGGTGCTATTTGACTGGCCTTTTAAATGAAAGCAGGTGTATCTAATTTTTCTGGATAGGATTTAGTTCTTTAAACTTAGTTATGGAATATTTTCAGCAAATTAAAGATATAAAAATTTCTATCAGTTTTCTTTATAAAAGCAAAATATGTTCACAGAGGAACAAACTCAAAGCATAAAATCATATATCATAGCAAGGCACTTTCAGAATCTCACATATCTCAGATCACCTTTTTTTTTTCCCCCGATAATTCACTAGTATCAATATTTAAAATAAACCACACACTAAAATAATGTATCTAAAACAAGTTCCCCTGGAATGAATCCCATAGGTTGTATGGGTTACATTCCTTTTATTATTCTATTTATTACTATTTTTTAAAAAGATTAATTTTATTGTGCTTGAGAGAGAGAGAGAGAGAGAAAGAGACAGAGAGACAGAGAGAAAGGGGAGGGCCCAGAGCAGTCTCCATAGTTGTACATCATTAGTTGTGACATGGTTTTATTCCATAAAGGTGAATGAGGGAACATGCAGGATGGGAACTAAGAGAGGAGACCACCCGCACCTCAGTTCAGCATGTGGGTTTGCACAGGCTGAGCCAAGAATTGAACCCAGACCTCGTGATTGCAAGCCAAGTACTAACTGCTGAGTCATCCCAGCATCCCCTGCATACCTTTTAAAACAATGCATTTCCTCTCTAATTAGTGTTGGGGGTCCTTTAGTCATACCAAGCATTTATTAAAATTCTTTGGTGCTTTTTACACATGACTGGTGGGCCTGTAAACTTGAACACGTTTCTTGGAGAGTAATATGGCAATATGTACCGAAGCCTTAAACACATTGATAGTCTTTGACCCAGTAATCCTATGTCTGGGAATTTATCTTAAGGCCATAATCAGAGATACGCCCAAAGATTTCTTTATGATGCTATTTATTACTACATTTTAAAAATTAATAGCAAACAGGGGAAATAACCTAAATGTTAAACAGTAGGGGGTTGGTTAAAAAAATTATGGTATGTCTATATCCAGAATACTGTGTGATCATTAAAAATAATATCTCAATGTATTTTATTAAGAGAAAAAGAAAAAAGTGAATATAGCAGATACCAATGTGTTTCAAACAAGTGTGTGTGTGCATGTACACATGTGTGTCTGCATAACAAAAAGACACTGGATAGACAAGGATAGCAAAATGTTAATAGTAGTTACTTACGGGTGAAACAAATGATTATTTTGCTTCTTTACACTTTTCCATCTTTATGCCTTTTTTTAATGCAATTTAGATTTCATCTATATTTTTATTAGCTTCATAAATGCTTTCATATATTGTATGTTATATGTCTTAGTCTGGGCTGCTATAACAATAGCACAGCTTATGAACAACAGAAACTTATTTTTCACAGCTCTGGAAGCTGAGAAGTCCAAGACCAAGGTGACAGCACAGTCACATGGTGGTTCTCCTCCTGGTTCATAGCTGCCTCCTTCTTGATGTGTCCTCATCTGATACAAGGGGCTGGGGAGCATGCTGGGGCCTCCGTTATAGGGCACTAATCCCATCCTTGAGGGCTCTATCCTCCCAATCTGAGCACCTCCCACAAGCTCACCTCCTAACACTATCATTTTGGGGGTTAAGGAGTATATGACAAATCTCTATACCTCTCTCTAAATTTTGCTGTGAACCTAAACATACTCTAAAAAAAAAAAAAAAGGCTTAAATTTTTTTTTAAAAGGTAGGGTGTTAAGGTTAAGGGGGGTTAAGTTTACAATGTCAACAACCAAGTAATAGAAGTTGCCAAATGACTCTTTGAAAAATGTCAACACATGAGTTTTGAAGGGACACAAACATGTAGACCACACCATTACACATATGTGGCCTGATATATGCCTTATGTTAAACACCTCCTACAAGTCTCTGCTTAACTCAGTAGGTTTCCCAAGGCTTTTCAGCTGTTCTGTTTGTTTCCTGCTGGGGTTTCTAGTGAATTCCTTCAGCTTGAGTTCGTGGAGGCTGCTCAGAGTTCCACCTTTTATTTCAGAAACTTGATTTTATCAATGCGTTTGGATGAAATCCCATGACTCTGAGAGTTGAGTTCTCACTCATTGAAGTTTAAAAAGACTGCTTTAAATGAAAAGAGACGCAATAACCTAAATGGTCTCTGGCTTTTCAGTTATCTGATTTCTTCTGACCCATTGAAAATAGGAGCTGGAAGGGCCCTCAACCAAGACAAACTCCAGAATGGTTAGAGTCACTTTCCAAGGCGCCATGGTTAGGAGTGGCAAAATGACATTAGAACTCAGGTTCTGAGCCTTCAGACCCTGTCTCTTTTCAGCTGTTTTTAACTGAGCTCTCTTCTTCCTATCAAGCTGCTGAGCAATTTAACTTCCCATATACTCCCTGTCCCCACATATGCACAGCCTCTCCCATTATCAACATCACTCACCAGAGTGGTGTGTTGCAGTTGATGAACTTGCGCTGAAACACCAGAATCACCCAAAGGGTTATCTCATGTTGTATATTCTGTGGTTTGCAAATGTACAAATGACATGTATCTATCATCATAATATCATACAGAGTATTTTCACTGCTCTAAAAATCCTCTGTGTCCTGCTTATTTATTCCTGCATCCACCCTTAGTCTCAGGCATCTTTTTACTGTCTCATAGTTTTGCCATTTCCAGAATGTCATACACTTGGAATTATACAGTATATAAACGTTCCAGATTGGCTTTCCTCGCTTAGTAATAAGCATTTAAGGTTCTTTCATGTCTTTTCATGGCTTGTTAGCTCATTTTCTTTTAGCACTGAATATTCTTCCATTGTCTAGATGGTACCACAGGGTTGTTTTGTTTGTTTGTTTGTTTTTTGTATCCATTCACCTACTGAAGGATATCTTGGTTGTTTCCAAGCTTAGTCAATTCATTAGCTGAATAAGCTATCTTTTGATAACTATTATGAGCAAAAAACAGTTGACAATCTTCTGGGAATGACACAAAATGACTGCTGTGGGCCCTTGAGTGTTATAACTCTTATTCAATAAAAACATCTGTTGAATGTACTGAAATATTATACAAGTATAAGCCAAATATATGGGTCCTTTCCAGTCTATGGAACGACCTGAAAAAAATGCTTACAAATTTTTACTATCTTTCCTTTATTTGTGATTTTTAATATTACCAGGGGCTTTTGTCATTCATCTGGCAGTTTTCTAAGAGGGTGGTTGCTCTTTATATTTATACAGTTACTTATTTCTAATGACACATAGGAAAACACCACTGTTTATTATATGACATGAGCTTTAGTTCTTTTCCGATATAAAAAGAGAATTATTTGTGGAACTTGTCCCTCTGTTGAAGAGTTCTTCTAGGGGGGACAATTGTTCTTTTTTCATATCCTATATTATCTCCTAAACCATTATGATATTTTAAATATCATAATCTAATTAATATTAGTACTTTGAGGGTTTACTCAAAGATGTAAAATAGGTCAGTATATTTGTTTTGTGCTGACTGAAATCCTACAGCTAATTTTTCTTTTAACAGGGAACTTACTTTTCAAATGTTATCAGGCCATAACAAGAGAATCATTTGTTTTATAACTTTCTTTCCTTCTTCCCTTCCTTCCTTCCATCTTTTGATTTTTTTGCATTATGTGTATCTCTAAATAATATTTTTCTTTATTTGGATTCTATTATTACTACACTGATATTTAGTGACTGGGGGAAAACTGGCAAGAGAATGATACGAAGGCTGTGAAATAAGAAAATTAAGTAAACATTTTATGGCCTTTTTCTTTTAAACTGACCCATCATTTCACTTCTAGGTATGAGAGACAGTGGTGTTGGTCTGGGAGGAAATATTATGGGGAATTCAGCGTAGACAATATCAATGCAACTGCAATGCATTTTCCTATTAGATTTCAAACACCACCTGAAGATAATTTGGAAGGTGTAACAGTAGAAAATTAAACCCTGTAAATGCTGTCTGGCAAATTAAAAAACATAATTGATTATATTAGCTTATTTAAGTGCTTCTAATTGCCAGAGCTAGGTTTTGTTTTGTAGAGCTTTCCAACTTGCCATGCAAAGCTTACGCTGTCGACAAGCAAGCCATAAAAGTTGCCAAATGGCTGTTTTAAAAATTTCAACTCTCAGGTGCTTGATTTTATTAGACACGTTGCTGCTGGTGCCAGATTCTCTTCTGTAGTCTGTGGTAAGTGGGAAAATGGTTAACTCGTCATGTTGGATTC
>PVKE010010321.1:0-42738 GCA_004027555.1 Craseonycteris thonglongyai | reverse complement strand
AAAAATAAAATTGTTTTTTTCTGGAAATGACAGGATATATTCTTATCTTGATCAACAACCATCAATGACAATCACCTTTAATAGTATAACACTAGGGACATACCCGTTATGATGATAATAAGGAATCTACCATCATGATTTTTTTTCTGCAAATTTTAGCCAACATGAAGCAACAAGTATAAACAAAAAATAATAAATATTGAAAAGGGGAAACCAAAATTATTATTTGCAGATCATATACACTACTTAGAAAATTTAACAGAAATTAAACTTTATGGTTTTTTAAGATTTATTTTTTATTGTTTGTGAGAAGGTAAGAGAGAAAGAGAAGGAGGGAAGACCCAGAGCAGTCTCTATAGTTGTCCATCATTAGTTTTGACATAGTTTCATTCCACACAGGTAGCTGTGGGGCCACACAGGGTGGGAATTGAACTGGGGGTCTCCAGCAAAGGAGGCAAGAACCTTTGCCACCTAACCATCCTGGTGGTTATCAGTTGTGCCAAAGTTCAGCATGTGAAGTTGCGAAGACCAGGGCCGGGAATTGAACCCTGGACCTCATGATTGAGAGGCAAGTAAGTGCTCAATCGCTGAGCTAACCTGGCATCCCAAGAGATTAAACTTTAAAACTTAAAAATTAAAGAGTTAGAAAAGTGACCAGATATAGATAAGTAATTTGAAAAAATATTCTATTTTTAACAACAATAACTAATACTTATACAGCACTTAAGTATTTGCCAGGCCTATTCTAAGGTAAATGACCTTTAACATTACCACATTAAGGATAAGGAAATGAAGATACAATGAAATTAAGTGGTTTTTTTAACCCAACTAGTAAGTCGAAGAGCCAGAAATTGAATTCAGGTAGAATGCCTCCAGAGGCTATACTCTTAATCACCATGTCATAATGACGTTTGAAAACAATAATAATAATATGATCTAAATGCTTAATATATAGAAAAAATGTTGTATCTGAAATAGACAAATACCTCAAGAAAAAACAAACTTTGTAAAATTATTCTTAAATGCATCAGAGCTTTTCTTAAACTTTAAAAAGATTTTTTATTAAAATATAACTAGCATACAATATTATATAAGTTTTAGGTGTACATTATAGTTATTCAACATTTCTATACCAAGGAAGTGATCACCATAAATCCAGCAACCAACTGACACTATACCATGCTATCACAGTATTACTGATAATATTATAAATCACAATATTTTATTACCTATGCTGCACATTACGTTCCCATATTGTTTTATATGTGAAAATTTGAACCTCTTAGTCCCCTTCACCTTCTCACCCTTTTTTTATTTTTTCAATTGCAGTTGACATTCAAAATTAACTATTAATTTTAGATAAACAGCATAATAATTAGACATTTCTGTAATTTAATAAGTAATCCCCCTGAATAGTCTAGCACGCACCTGGTACTGTACATAGTTATTACCATATCATTGACTATGTTCTCTATACTTTACTTCACATCCCCATGATTATTTTGTAACTACCATTTTGTATTTCTTTTTTAATTGCACATTTTTTAAAAAGATTTATTTTATTGTTTGAGAGAAGGTGAGAGAGAGAGAAGCAAGGAGGGCCCAGAGCAGTCCGTAGGAGCACATCGTTAGTTGTGTGATAGTTTCAGTCCACGCAGGTGGATGTGGGCCTGTGTGGGGTGGGAACTGAACTGGAGCCTCTAGCTCGGGACGCGAGAACTTTCACGGCCGCCTCAGCACTTACCAGTTGCTCTGCAGTTCAGTGTATGGATTTGGATTTGCACTGACCAGAGCTGTGACTCGATTCCCAGATCTTGTGGTTGCAAGGCAAGTGCTCAACCTGCTGAGCTACTCCTCATCCATGATTGTACAATTTTTATTGTTAAATTTATTGGGGTAATGTTGGTTAGTAAAAATTAAATAGGTTCCAGGTGTACAATTCTATAGTAATTTACATTGTCTATGTGTTACATTTTGTGTTTACCACCTGGAGTCGGTTTTCTTTTTATCACCACATATTTGTCTCCCGCTCCCTCTCCTCCTCCCTCCCTCCTCCCAGCTTACCCTCAGGTAACCACTAACATATCGAGTGTGTTCATGAGTTTCAGTTTCGCTGTTGCTTAGTTTTATATTCCACGTATGAGTGAAGTCATATGGCTCTGGTTTATTTCCGTTTGGCTTCTTTCACTTAGCACAATGATCTCAAGGTCCATCCGTGTTGTGGCAAATGGTAGTATTTCATCTCTTCTTACTGTTGTGTACTTCGATTGTGTATGTGCACCACAGCTTCTTTATCTAGTCAGCTATCAAAGGGCACTTGAATTTGCATTTCTTCATCCCTTCATTTCTTTTATCCTGCTTCCAACACCCATCTATCACCTCAACAAATCTAGTGCACATCTGACACCATACCTGTTATTTCAATTACTGACTATATTCCTTATGCTGTGTCCTATATCCCTAGAAGTGTTTTGTAACAACGAATTTGTATGTCTTAATCCCTTTTCCTTTTCACTAATCCCCAAGCCTCCCCAATTTCACACCATTAAAATGTTCTCTGCACCTATGAATCTGTTTCTGACTTGTTTCTTTTTGTCTGTTCTTTTGATTCCACATATAAGCAAAATCACATGGCATCTGTCTCTCTCGCTCTGACATGCTCCGCTCAGCACAGGACCCTCCAGGTCCTTCTACGTCACCTCAAATGGCAAGAACCCATTCCCTTTCCTGGCCAAGCACTAGTCCGTGGTACATAGGTACCACCTATGCTTTATCCATTCCTCCATTGACTGCCACCCTGGCTGCCTCCATATTTGGTCACTGTAAACAATGCTGCAATGAACCTGTGGCATTTTGGGGGTTTTTTGGTAGGTAGGGATGTTATGCCCCCTGGTCAATAGAGTAGCCTTATGTAGTAGGCACCCTGTGAGGCAGTCTTCTTGGTCATCAGAGCCGAGTGCTCCAGGTATGTCCCTTGTGTGGGTTGTGTACGCCCTCTTGCTGTAGTTGAGCCGTGGTTGCTATTGGCACATCAGTGGGAGGAGTTATTCATTGGGCTGATTGGTTCTGAGGACCAGCTGTGACTAGAGTGGAGGTGCTTGTGTGCAGGGGCTGACCCTGTAGAGCAGAATTCACTTTAGCAGAGTTCTGGTGCTTGCCCAGTCTGCCCTTTGGGTGGGTCATCCTTGAATTCTTCTGGGAGATGCTCAGGCTGTACCCAACCTGGCCACTGTGCAAGCCTCAGGGCTTTCTGGGAGGGGCCTTGTTGCAGGCCCAGTGTAGTCTCAGCCAGTGCCTTGCCTGGGGCCCTCTGGGATGAGCCACCAAGCAGTCCATAGATGTTCACCTCCTGTGCTGAACCAGGAGGTGCCAGAGGCCAAGCAGACAAATACGGCTGGCTGCTGTTCGTGCTGGGCTTGGGGCTGCTCAGTGAGAAGCACGGAGCATGCAGAAGCCAGCTGCTGCTTGTGTGGGTTTTGTGTACTTTCGAGAGATTTTAGGAAAGTTCGTAGCATGAGCCAAAAAGGCTCTTTGTATGAAAAAGCCACTGGAAACACTTTGGGTGGGCCTGGAAGTAAGGTAGGTGGTCTCAGGGAAGCACCAGGTGGTGGTAGATGATCCCTGTTGGCCAGGAGAAATCTCTTAAATTTTTTTGACAGAGAGAGACAGAGACAGACAGAGACAGAGAGAACAAGAAGGGCCCAGAATAGTCTCCATAGTTGTACACCATCGGTTTTCAACATAGTTTCATTCCACACAGGACGGTAGGGGTCAAGCAGAGCAGGAACGGGGCCAGGACCCTCCCTCATGGGAGGCACATCCCCACAATCTGGGGGCTGAACTGGAGACCTCCCCCATGGGAAGTTCACCCCAGGGAGAACCAAACTGGGGGCCACACCCTAGTTCAGCATATGGGTCTGCACAGGCTGGGGCCAGGATTCGATCCTCAGACCCCAGGGCTACAAAGCAAGCACTCACCCTGCCTCCCCATTCCTGCCTTCCCATCACCTGGCATTTTTTTGAGCCACTGCCCCAGTGTTAGAGGTTAGAGTAAGCATGTCCACCAGCGAGAGAGTTCATGTGCAGGCCCTTTAAGCAAAATGCCTAAGACTGCAACATCCCTCTCACACTCAGCCATAATCTCCACTGGTTTTCACAGCCAGAAGATACGGGGACTTCTCTTCTTGGCACTGGATGCCTGGGCTGGGGAGCCTGGTGTGAGGCTGGGGCACCTCACTCCTTCAGGTATGATACCCCTCCTGATTTTTAACAGTCACACGCAGGTGTGGGGTCGGCCTGTTCCTGGTCTCTGCCCCTCCTACCAGTCTTATGGTGGCTTCTTCTGTATGTCTTTAGAGGTGGGACTTCAGTTCAACTATACTTCAGGCAATTCTCAATGATGGTGTCTCTGTAATTGAGTTGTTATTTTGAAGTGGTTGTGAGAGGAGATGAGCAGAGTGTTTACATACTCCACCATCTTGACCAGAAAAATCTGCATCGGGCAGTTTTTAATGGATGAATTTTTATAATGGGTGGACTTTCAAAATTTTATTTTCTAGAAATATTATTAAAAATGTTAGGAGTTTTTGCATATAGAATTTTTTTCTTCTGAGCAGTGAGTCTTTTATGCTTCCAAAAAATTGCCAGAAAGTTTTGATAGCTCCCAGAGCTTAACCTTGGGTAGAAAAAGAAAAGATTTGAGTAATTTGAGGAACTTACCTCTTTTCAGATAGGAAGGCAGCATGGTAGAAATTGCACACCTCCCTTCCCCAGAGAAACTTAAATTGAATACATTTACAATAAAATGTCTTGTGTTCATATGCAGACTCCGGATAACCCTGTTTCCTATTGAAGCTCCCTTTCACCATACTCTCTGTAATCAGATCAGTGTTTTACTTTTTGGTTAGAATTTTAATAAGAATGTTTGGTAGTAATATTGTTTTTGGTTATACTGTTTGTTACTTTTCTAAATGTAAAATATGTCTTCTTTTCTTCTTTAATTACAACCTTGAGAATCACTATGTAATCTACAAGCATGTCACTCTTTCACTCATACCTCTCCTATGATGTTCTTATATAGAATTTTTTCTCATTACCTTATTTTTCTTCTTGATAAAAGAATAATGTCCCTTATCATCATACCAATTGTCCTAATAATTGCTGTGATTCTTCTTTTTCCTCGAATACCTAACTGTCTTGCGGAGACCTACATCTTCTCGATGTAATCTCTAGCAGCTTTTTACCAAGTATTGGTTTTTATGTAAATTTCTTGCTTCTTTGCACCTCAAATCATTGTCATTTTTTTTATTGTTAATTTTATTGGGGTGACATTGATTAATATCAATTACATTTTTTCTGGGTGTATGATTCTACATTACATTGTGTATGCATTGTATTATGTGGTCATGACCCAAAATCAGCTCACTTTCCATTACCACATTCATTTTTAAGTTTTAGAAAATTGTTTTCTATGATTTTCTTGATAATTTCCTCTTCTTTTTTATGTTCTTTTTTTTTTAAACTGTCAGTTGTCTGATATTGCATCTCTTGGTTTGATTTGATATGTCTTCTCATACATACACCCCATCACTCACACTCCAATTAATTATCTTTCCTTCTCTTTTAAAATATATTTTTTCTCTATAATCTCTAAACTTTTGTCACTTTGTTTTTCAAGTCTTCTATTTAATTTTTTTCCATTTTACAATTACATTTTTAATCTTTGAAACATCTTTCAAATTCTTTGAGTATTCTCTTCATCTTATTTTTATTTTATAAGAGATAGCATCTTAAGTTTTCCTGAGAATTTTAACTAGAGACTTTTCAAAGTCCTCTCTGCTTTCAAAACATCTGTTTACTGTTAGGTTTTTTAAAAAATTGAGATAAAATTGGCATATAGCATTGTGTATAAGATTTACAATGTATTGGTTTAATATAATTATATATTGCAATATAATTACCACCATAGCATTAGCTAACACCTTTATCATGCCACATAATTATCATTTCTTTTTTGGTGCTGAGAACAAGATTCAGTCTCTTAGCAACTTCGAATTTTATAATACAGTGTGTTGATTCTATTTTATGTGCTGTTCATTAGATCTCTAGAAAGTATTTATCTACTAGTTTCAAGCTTTACTTTAAACATCTCCCCAATTATCTTTTGTGTTTTGTTAAATTTTTATAGCCTTCTACAATCATTATCCGTGACCTTCTGTTTCTATGCCCTCTTTTATATGGTATTTGTCTTTTTCTGTCTGACTTATTTTTGATTAAGAAACCCTCTGAGGCCTCCCAGTGGACATCCTGTCCTTCCTCACTAACCAGTATTGAGTCACAGATTTTCTCGTAGGCCTCTCACTGCCAAAAGAAACAAAATCACTACCGTTGGTTTAAATTGGTTAGGATTTACTCCTGAGCCATGTGTATAGGTTGGGTTGGGAGTTGAAATTTTTAACAAAATTGGAACTCTGCAGCAAGAGAGAAGGGAGAAATAGTTTAGGAACAATAGACAACCAGTATTGTCTCCTTCATTCTTAAACATGGAACCGTCAGAGAAAAAAAGGAGGCTGTTTCTCTTTTTTTTTCTTTTAGTGGCTACACAGAATGTGTTGGAAGCTGAGATATGGATATGAAGAAGACAGGATATTTACAACCCATCATTGATCAGAGTCAGAGACTAACATTTTAAATAAAATTATTCATCTATTTGAAAAGAGAATCAATGAAAAAATTTTTTCCTGCAGCTATGAAATGAATTTCTCTCTTCCTTCTACCTTTTCTTTTTCTTTCACTCCCAGTAAATTCCGATACATCTTCTTATACCACAAAGACTGCAGGGTGTCTACGATACAGTTTTCTCTTGACATTTTATGAGCTCAGCATTCCAGATGGTAAGAATTTGAAACTGCTTATTGGGTGCAGGGTTGAAGGTACTCACTAGCAGCCCAAGCAGCAGCCTGGTACAGCTTGATAAGGGTTGCCAAGGAGACAGGTGGCTGGTTTAATGATAGCTGATAACAGTCCTTCCAAAGGCTTCACACAGTGAAGGAGGGGAGGAAAAGTGAGGTAGAAACAAGAGGGCTGAGACGAGTAGGTGTATTGAGAAGATGTCTCTTCGCCATTGCATAACCCCCCACTAACTCAGCTTATTGATAGGTGCACAATGCTCCCCCACCAAGCTAATTTATGTTCGGCTTATGTCGGCCAGTGCACAATGCAATAAAAATTATATGGGTTATGGAAAAGCAAAGTGAACTCTAGAGGGTCTCATTCAATTAGTTTCTCCACAGAAGACAGTTCTGTATGAATTGAGAGTGCTAGTGAAATGGATCCCTTTCCCAGCCTCACTGGTAGCAAAACCTGCAGTGAGCACAGCCTCAGATTCATCTTGAATTGGTTGTTTGTAATGTGAAAATTTCAATTTTTATAATCTCATTTCTTTCCATGGCTTTTAATAGGCAGTTTTAAACTATAGCAAAATAGAAAATTTTAAATGTGGACTGAAAAAAAAAAGACCTTATAAGCTAGATAATCTGTCTATTTACTGAAGTAAAACAAAGACAAACAAGAATCTTTGCATACACATTTGGATTTGTTTTTCTTAAATCAGGCACTGAACTATTACATAGATAAGTTTAACATTCATCTATATTTTTCTAATTGATGTTATTATTCTTTGAATTTGAAAAAATGAAATGGACAAGTCTCATATTCTTTTCAAAAAGATTTTATTAAGATTTATTTTATTGTTTTTAACAGAGTGAGAGAGAGAGAGAGACAGATAGAGAGGCAGAGAGAGACAGAGAGAAGGAGGGAAGGCCCAGAGCAGTCACCATAGTTGCACATCATTAGTTTTAACATAGTTTCGTTCCACACGGGTGGATGGGGGACAGCACAGGATAGGCACTGGGCCAGGGGGCCTTCCGCATGGGGGGCATGCCCCTGAGAGCTGGAGGCCGAACCAGTGGTCTCCCACATAGGAAGCTCATCATGGTGAGAAACAAACTGGGGCCACACCCCAGTTCAGCATGTGGGTCTGCATGGGCCGGGCTGGGATTTGATCCTTGGACCCTGGGGCTATAAGTGAGCACTCAACCCACTGAGCCATCCCAGCATCCCCTACTTTAAATTTTTAAGAAATATTTCTTAATTTCTTTTTCTTTTTAGGTAAAAATGGAATAATCTCTTTTGGACTTCTCTAATATAGGACAAGTATATTTTTACTATTTCTTTGTTTCTCCATTACCTAGCTTTTGTTAGTGTAACATGAAGTACAAATCTAAATCAATATTATTAAATTATTATTGTAAAGTGTATGCATATTATTTTCAATAATTATACAGACAGTTGCATTTATATTTGTGACCATTTAGATTTGACTCTAGACTGCAAAGTTTCTAATTCTCACCGTGCGTCTTTACATACTATCTTCATCAGTTCATGCTACGATAACAAAATAACATGCGCAGTGTGACTTAAACAACAATTTCTTTTCTTTCAATTCTAGAGTCAAGAGATCTGAGATTAAGGTGCAACATGGTGGCTCCTGATGAAAGCCATCCTTCTGGTTTACAGACACCAGTCTTGCTGCTTTATTCTCACATGGTTGAGAGAAAGAGCTCTTGTCTCTTCATCACCTAGTGCGGGTAGCAATTCCACTGAGAGGTCTCCACGTGACCTTATTCAAAACCAGTCACCCCCAAATACCATCACATCCGGAATTAGGCTAACTTGAATTTTGAGGGGATACAAGCATTCAGTCCATCGCCCACACCATGACATCCCTACTTTGTGACTTTTATTTCAATACAACTCTCAGGTGACTGAATTATGTCTATAAGTAATTTTGTTTTAATATATGTAGGCCAGGGATGTCCAATGTTTTGGCTTCCCTCGGCCACACTGGAAGAAGAATTGTCTTTGGCCACACGTAAAATACATTAACACCAATGACAGCTGATGAGCTAAGACAAATAAAACACACACACACAAATCTCATGATGTTTTAAGAAAGTTTACAAATTTTTGTTGAGCCACATTGGAAACGGTACTGGGATGCATGTGCTGAATTGTATATTAAGAATATGATTAATTTTGTAAGAAACCACTAGACTGTCTTGCTAAGTGGCTGTATTATTTTGGATTCTCACCAGCAACGAATAAGAGCTCTTGTTGTTCAATATCTTCACCAGAATTTGCTTGGGCCACTTTACATAGTTGTGTTGTAATATCTCATTGTTGTTTTAATTAGCATTTCCCCAAAGACATATAATGTGAAGTGTCTTTTTATATGTTTATACTTTATATTTTATCTTTTTTGGTGAGGTGCCTATTAAGATCTTCGGCATATAATTTAGTTGAATTCTCTACTTTTTTATTGGTGAGTTTTAAGAATCCTCTGCACATTTTGGATAATATCTTTTATCAGATTCCTCTCTTGTAGATACTCCTTCCCAGTCTGAGGCTTGTCTACTCATTGTCTTCACAGCATTATCCTCAGAGCAGAAGTTTTTAATTCTAAGAATCGCAGGTTATTAGTTATCTTTTCCATGAATTGTTTCTTTGGTGTAGTATCTCAAAAGTTGTCACCAAATCCAACATCATCTAGGTTTTCTCTATGTTGTCACCTAGAAGTTTTATAGTTTTGTGTTGTAGACTTAAGTTTATGATCCATCTGGAGTTAATGTCTGTAAAGAATATAAGGGCTGTGTCTGGATTCATGTCTAGCATGCAGTTGTCCAGGTGTTCCAGCACCATTTGTTGAAAAGATTATCTATGTTCCATGATATTGCCTCTGCCCCTTTGTCAAAAATCAGTTGGCTATGTTTATGTGGGTCTAGTTATGGGCTCTCTATTCTAATATATCATTTTTAAGTTAGACTTCTTTTCTCTGCCTTTTATAACTTTTAGTTTCCTCTTTACCTTTCATCTGTCCTCTGAAGGTTTTCTTATTTTTTTTCTTCATTTTACAGTTTAATATTTGTACCCTTTCACTTCTTCTCCTATAGCTAGTACAGAGGTTGATTCTGTCATTCTACTTTTTTTTCAGACTTTGTGTATTGCATTCAAATGCTTTAATTTTAATTTTTTATGAGTCTCATCATGCTCTGTTTTATTTTAATCTCACTTTCAGTGGTCTTTGCTATTTGCTTCTCCAGTTTAAATTTACACTGTTCTATGCTAAAGCTCCTGGTTTACCTTGGAGATTATTTGTGACATGACAAATCTCTGGAAGGCAGGACTCCTGGGCTGAAACCCATCAGTGAAATCATCTTCATCTCCAGCAACTGATTTCAAGAAGAGCACCTGACCTTGACCAGCCAATGACGCTACAAGAGAATGTGCTGAGTGTGAGGCCTCAACTCCGTTTCCATGGATACAGTACCTAAAAGGTGTGGCTGGAGCTTTTGCAGCCATCTTTCTACCCAAAGGAAAGAGCTTTTCTGAGGATAGAATCCACAGGGATAAAGATGGCTCACCTCTCATAGTATGGACAGCAAGAAATCATTTCATGGGCGTACTATTTGGGCCCCTCTGGGCAGTAGCATCTAAAGCCAGTATACTTTCAGATATTTCACTTATAGGAGTTACTTAATTCTTATTTTTCACTGCTGCCAGTTTGCACTGGGCTTTGTATACATCGCAACAGAAAGAATCATGATTAATACAACCCATTCTCTTATTGCCTTTTGCTGCTTCATAGAGGTCATTTTTTTTTTACATTCTATTAGTAAATATTCATTTAAGAGATATTCTACATATTCTTATGGTCCCTACAGTAAAATATTTTAGGATGTTTGCTGTTCCACTGAGCCTTTAAGACCAAGTTTTCTGTTCCTAGGTTCAAGAAAAGATGAAGGATTTTTTTTTTCTTTCTGGAGAGATTTGGCCGGTGTATGGGTTTCCCTCGGCTCTACCATAGAGTTAATTAGTGCAATTTCCAGCTGAATTCCCAGTGCCCAGCAGCATTCATGCAGTGCTGCTCTGAAGAAAGATCTCCATTTTTTCCATTTGGACCGTTTGCTTTGCATGCAGTCTTGGAGTAGCTGCTGCTTTCTAGCTAGAAATTTTATTAGCTTCTGTGCCCTCTGATTAGAATTGTGTAACTACAGAGGGGATCAAGAATGATTCTTTCCCATTTATCTGTGTGAACTGGCAGGACAATAAGAGAGCTGGTATCTTTGTAATTTAGCTTTTAAGTTACAATGTACCAAGTACCTGTGACGCTTTCAAAATTTTTGTTTCCTTGTGTTTTTTTAAGTAAGAAAGAGAAGAGCCTTAAGCATATCTGTGTGATACTCGGCTTCTAGTGGTGCTGAGAAAGGTTGTTTAATCTCAGCACACCCAGTCACCTTTGGGAAACGCCCTCTCCTTGCTTTCAGATCTTCTCCCACTGCTTCTCTCCTCTCATGCCCCATTCATCACACCCTCCATTTATGGAGGCTACAAGACAAGCAAAGACCAAGATAGTCTCACTGTCTCCCAACTCAAAATACAATCCTTACTCCCCCCCTTTTGTCCATTATTTCTTCTAGAAAGTTGCTTTGACACTTTTATGTTTCTGAAGTTTTCTTTAAAGCATATAGTGTTTGCATACATTTGCCTGTGTTCTGATGAAATATATGTAGAAATTGCATTCTCCTGAATATATTTCTTCTACTGCCAAAGGTTTTCTTAAATCAGGCCTCACTACAAGCTTTTTGCTAGTGGGAACTGCAGTGAGTGGAGCACCATCCGTCTTTAGCCCCAAGCTATTCTAGTGGCTGAATTGGAAATGACTTAGAAAGTTGGCACTTGGTGGAGAGACAGAGGACAATATTCTGCACTCTCTTAGTAGTAAATGTGCCACTTGTTTGTTTTGTTTTTAGTTGTTTGTGCTGTTACTTTATGTACTATAGACCCTTGCAGAGTCTCTGAGACATGAGCAATCATAGGGGGAGAGAGAGGAATCATATTTTTAATTATTTTGAAGAAGGTGGAGCTTCCCTGCTTCATGAGTTACGTATGTATTACAGCCTGTTTTACATTTTTAATTATGAAGCGTTATTTGCCCTGTTGTTGAATAGTCTGCCCAATCTGGTAATATTTCTCTGCCTATTTTAAGTTTCCATGGGAATCTGTTCTCATATTTTATGTTACTTCCCAAGTGTTTAACTGAAAACTTGGAAGGGGGCAAGCCAGAAGTCATTTTAGAACACTTGTCTAATTTATACCTTCACAATCAAAGATAATCTGGACAGTCTTCTATAAAACTGAGAGAGGCTAAAATTGAAAGCTCTTCACTGAGGCAAAGAACACCAACTATACAGCAGTAAAAGAAATGTCAGCAGTAATAGAGTGTCTACTAGGTAACCATACGCGCTTTCACCTTTGGAATAAAACTTTGGCATAGGTCAAGACACAGAGTTTTATCGTCTCCTTCTACTCTTTGTGGGTTGGATTACTCACATCACATACACTTCACACACTTCACCTCCACTTGCAGTTGAACTAAAGAGATGCCTACAGCCACGACTACAGAGTTCTTTCATTCTAGTCAGTCTGAGGTACATTAGCAAAAAATCTCACTGCTTGTTCTGGGAGACTAACATTGTTACGTTTTCCAACTCCCAAGCTTCTTAGCCACATATACTGAAAGGTCTTTTTTTTTTTCTTTTTTTTAAGTTTGAGGGAAAAGGAGGTCAGAATTCTTGGAACATAATAGCAGGCTTAAAACCATTTGCAGGATCATATAGTATCTACAGAAATGCTCTAATATTATAGAGTATAGCAATAAATATTATTTCCAGGAATACTTTAAATAATATAAAATTATACTAATAGATAAAGCTGTACAAATAGATGTGATAGACTACCAATAGCTCCTAGAGAGCTGAAGGTCAATAAAAATCATTTCTATAGCCTCACATTTCTGCCTGGAATTTTATTACATTTTGAAACTTCAATTGCTCTTGCTTTAGGTTTTGGCATCTGAAAATAAAGTCTAGTTTTATGGATAGTACTCAAGTTTTAATGGTGATTATGAGTAATGAAAAGCATTAATGTTAAAAAAAAATTAGAAGTTATGCCAAGATCGACATTAGAGTGTTCTATTAGCACAATTGAGGTAGACGTGATGTTCATAATTTAATGGAAACTCATTACTTTAATTTCCTCACCTATAAAGTCATTGGAATTCTGATGCTGTCTGATATAACAAACAAACCCACATTAAAGTACATTTCTGTTCAGTAACCTATGTGCTATTTTGGTATTTACTGAGGTTACATAAGGCTTTTCTGCCTTAGAGCTGTTTTTGCTATATTTGTAAAATTTGCCTCTGAGAATATCCAGTTAGCCTTCTGGGAAGGATTAAAGAAATAACTTTTATAGGTAATTCAGCAAAATGAGGTAAACTTAAACATCAGTCTTGCCTATTTTCCAGATTTAAAATTGTTTGGGGTAGTTATTGAAAATGCTTCATTACAATGAAGGTTATACTTACATATATACAAAACTTCTATCACTGATAGAAGAATTTGCTGAAAATTAATTAAACAAAACATCAAGTTAAAGGGATTAAGTAAATAGGCAGAAGCACCAAATAATACAAAATCTTGCGTTATGATTTTGTGGACTAGCAGAGTCAAGCCTGTAAGATCATTTCATTTGGCTATTGAGTTATAGGCAAAGGAGGAGGGTAGATTAGCTCTGAAATACGGTTCTACTACTACTGGGAAAATATTCAGAAGGTGCCTGTGGCCTTGATTCATTAGAAACTGATCTTAGAGAGAGCTGGTTGATACTAAGTAAGCATTTGTCAAGTGAAGAATGGATAATGAATACATCTGATTAATCTGGAAGCATACCTCTAATAAACCTCGGGTCAAATGTTGGTTGGGTCATTAGTCATAGCATATAAATATTGTCTTGCTTTCCTGTGGATACCATAATGACGTACCACAGACTGGATGACTTAAAATAACAGAAATGAAATGTCGCACCATTCTGGAAGCCAGATATCTGTCATCAAGGAGCAGGCAGAGCCACATTTCTTCTGGAACTTATAGAGAAAGGATTCTTCTTTGCTTCTTTCAGTTTCTGTCAGCAAAAAATTAAAACCTAAATGACAAATAATTATGAACTAAGTAAATTGTGGTATATTGTTCAAAGATGAAGTCTGATGCCTTTATAGTAAAAGTACATTGTCAATGAATAGTTAATGTCAAGATAAATTCTGAGGAGAAGCTGGGATGGCTCAGTGGGTTAAGCACTCACTTTGTAGCCCTGGAGCCTGAGGACCAAATCCTGGCCCTGGCCCAGGCCAACCCATATGCTGAAGTGGGGTGTACCCCCAGTTCAGTTCTTGCCGGGGCCTATGTGGGAGGCTCCAGGCCCAGTTCCTGCCCAGCGCAGCCCTGTGCCCACCTGTGGAGTGAAACTATATGAAAAACTAATGCTGTTAACTATGGAGACTGCTCTGGGCCTTCCCCCTTCTCTCTGTCTGTCTTTCTCTCTGTAAAAAAACACAATAAAAATAAATCTTTAAAAAGATAAATTCTGAGTCATGTTCCTCAAAAGCTCAAAAACAGCACATTTAATATGACCTAGTTATGCAAACATCTATTTAATAGACACTGTTATTATTTAGACACTAATAAAAGAAACTAGAAGAGAAAATACGTACTGTATATCTCATATATATTATGCTATATATAAAACCATATAATTACTTAAAAATATATAGTTTTTTGTTCATTGTATTGCTTTCTAACTCACACCAAGACACCTCTGAGCCGGCGGTGGCCCTGGCACCAGGCCAGGAGGCCCGGTCACAAGGAGACTGCTGTCCCTGAGCAACAGGACCCCACGTACTGAGCTGACAAAGGAGGCAGGGCCCAGGTTCACAGGACTAGACCAGTAGAGCCTCTTCCAGAGACAGCATTCAAGACAAATCTGTCACCCTAGAAAAGACTGAAACTAGCTGAATAATTAGCAGAGCTCAGAAAGGTTATGCCTGCTTTAGGCTTTAAGTCAGTTTGTGGAAAACAGATGCCCCTGTGACAATCGGCAGCTGTGGACTCCCAAGTCTAATACCAGCAAAGAAACTCAGGCAATTAATTTAGGAGCCCAACAGGCAGATTTTAAGATTTACTTTATTGTTTTTGACAGAGAGAGAGAGAGAGAGAGAGAGAGAGAGAGAGAGAGAGAGAGAGAGAGAGAGAGAATGGCCCAGAGCAGTCTCCATAGTTGTACGTCATTAATTTTCCACATAGCTTCATTCCACAGGTAGGTGTGGGGCCGTGCTGTACAGGAACTGGGCAGGGGGCCTCCCACGTGGGAAGCACACCCCAGTTCAGCGTATGGGTTCACACATGCCAGGCCCAGGACTGGGATTTGATCCTCAGACCCCAGGGCTGCAATGTGAGCACTCAACCAGCTGAGCCATCCCGGCTTCCCAGGAAACAGGTTTTAAATGGACGAGAGCCAAGTCTTGCTTCTTCTATCACATTCGTCTGTAAGCCTCTTGAGGACAGAAACAATGTCCAATGAACCTTTGTAAACCCAGCATCAAAATTTCTTCCATATCTCATTGAAACACTTTATAAATAGAAAGTTTATTCCCACTGAGAATTTAGAATGGAAAGACTATTCACATATGTGACATCATGTTTGACAATGAAAACCAAAAAATTTTTAAAAAACAAACAACGGAGACCATAAAACCCTATAACCGTCTTCTGGAGGGCGAGCCCCTTGTACCGGCTCCCCCACTAGGGGAGTGTTCTAGGAGCCCATCTGCTTCCGTGTACCCCCCGGCGTTGTGAGAGGCTGCGTTTGGCTTCAGGAAATTTTTTGGACTCAACATTTTTGCCCATTTCTTGATGGGTGTTTACATGAAGAAGGTGCAGCATGACAACGCACCTGCCCAAGGCATTCTGCATGTTCAGCAGTTTTTGACCAAAAATAACGTGACCTCCATGCCCCACCTTCCTTATTCGTCGATCATGTCTCAAGCGACTTTTTTTTTATTTTTGTATTCTTGGATAAAAAAAGTATTTGAAGGAAAACATTTTGCTAATGTGAAAGAGGTGAAACAAACAGACAGCAGAACTACTACAAGGCATCCAAATTGATGGGTTTAAAAGCCGTTTTGAGGGGAAGCCGGGATGGCTCAGTGGGTTAGGCGCTCACTTTGCAGCCCTGGGGACCGAGGATTGAATCCCGGCCCCGGCCCGTGCGGAACCATATGCTGAACTGGGAGCTCCCCTGGTTCAGTTCTCTCTCTGTATCTCTCTCTCTCTCTCTCTCTCTCTCTCTCTCTCTCTCTCTCTCTCTCTCTCTCTCTGTCAAAAACAATAAAATAAATAAATTAATTTAAAAAAAAAAACAAAACGTTTTGAGCAGTGGAAAAAGTGTCATGATAGGTATTGCATCAAATGGCAAGTACTTTGAAGATGACTGAAGTTTATGTAAGAATAGATACACAATTTTTCATAAATAAATTTCATTTTGTGGGGGCCCTTTTGTATAGTTTCTAGAAGACTTTGATTTAGATTGATTCTTGTCACTTCCATTTCTGTCCTTGCATCTTGCTTGTACAAAAATGAAATTGCTGTTTCTCAAGACTACAGTGGACCCAAACCTTCACCTTATAACCAGGCAACTAGTTTAAAGGGAAATCAAAGTCTGTGCCCACCAAGGGCCTGATGAACCTCTAATTATTCCCCAGTGCAGTTGTTGGCAAGCTACTAATTAAAGAGTTATTAAGAATAGTGACAGCAGTTAGCAAATGCTAATATCAGCAAGTTCAAAGCTGGCCACTCCATTCTCTCTCTGTCTATATAGCTCTCTCTCTCTCTCTACCTCTCTGTCAAAAACAATTAAAAAAAAAATGTCTTTAAAAAAAATGGGGGGGGGGGTGCGGGGGGGAAGCCGGGATGGCTCAGTGGGTTAAGTGCTCACTTTGCAGCACCGGGGACCCAAGATCAAATCCTGGCACTGGCCCGTGCGGACCCATGTGCTGAACTAGGGAGCTCCCCAAATTCAGTTCTCTCTCTGTCTCTGTATCTCTCTCTCTGTCTCTCTCTGTCTCTCTCTGTCTCTCTCTCTCTGTCAAAAACAATAAAAAAAAATGTCTTTAATAAAAAAGCTGGCCACTCCAAACACATTCTTCCAAAGGCAAATGTAAACAGCCTTCTATCACAGCCAAATAAGTGTGGATCTAAATAGTTCTTAATAGTTATAATCTATTTCCAGTCTGTGTCATTTTTAAGACTCTTCCATTTTTAGGCCTGTCTCACTCCCTGAAAATATAAAATTATTCCAAATGGTTTTGAGTGCCTAGGTATTTCATCTGTGACTTTTTTTTTTTAATCTTGATGACTAATTCTAGTGATAATCCTGCTATTATGGAAAAGTGCAATTGTTACTGAACAAATGGAGTCCTGCGGCCTGCCACCCATAGGCAAGTCTGAAGGCAGAGGTTTGGTGAAACAGGTAAGGAGTCTTTAATCAAAAGCTACACAATTTTGGAATAATGGCAGGCTTCTGCCTCAGACCCCATTCCCTGTAAAACACCAAAATAAAAATAAAGCTGCAACCCTCTGCCAGGCCAGTTCTAGCTGGTGCCTGGATTTCCCTATCCCCTTTAAAACATCGTCCTTTGGGGAACACTGGCGGGCACACCACAATCACCCAGGCAGGTCCTTGAAGACGAGAAAAAGGCCTGTCTCTGCTCATTTTCCATTTAAATCTCCTGGCCATAATTCCATGCGCTCCAGAAGCATCCAACTTTCCAGCCAATCTTGTCCTAGACTGGCAGATCTGTATCTTCCCCTTGCCACCACATTCCTGAAGAGAACGGTAGGTGGTTTTTTTTTTCTCCATCAACCATGCTCACCAGCCTGTGGCATCTCTGTCACACAATGTGCTACCTTGTTTACTGTGTCCTCGCGTGACCTCCTCCCATGTCCCCTCCCTGCTTCTCCCCATACCATGTCAGTATCACCATCGTGTATTTATTAATCTCATACTCCTACATTTGAAAAATCACCAGCAAGTTTGGAAGCAAAATGTGTGTTTTTAATATAGTACATTATGTATGCTGCATGGTTTACATTTTATTAAACAGGAATTAAGACATTGTGTTTATTTAAATTTAACTATTACATTTATATAATAGTTGATATTTTACTTACACATGTTTGAAGACCATAGTAAAACTAGGGTATGGAAATAACTGAATTGTCTCAAATTTAGAATTAACTTTTTAGTTTCCTTTCCTAGAGATTCTTTACTGTTTCCCATAAGTGATGTCAGAGACAGTATAACAAAGATGCAGACAAAGATTTAATCATCGTATCACATGACTATGAACATCAGTGTCTGAGATGTGAGAGAACAAGACCCTGGGTTAAAACCTGCAGTTAACATTCCTTATTCCCAGGCTGGCTTTGTTTACACCCCATAGAACTATAACTTACTTGCTTTCTTTCCCTTCCATCTTCCTACCAACCTGCACACAAACTGTGTGTCCTCTCCACTTAAACGTCAGATTCTGGTCAACATCAAAATAAGTTCTAGGAACAAAGCTTCAAGTGTCTTAACCATATAAACAGTTTCAGTCAACTTAAGGCTAACATCTTGGCCTCAGTGGTGTTTTAGCTCCAGATTCATGAAAGTGGGATGGCCCAAGGACCATAACCTCTAAAATCTGGACCAAACAATGCCGTGACTGACAATAGGAACTGAAGCCATAATCTATTGCTCCCTGCCTTAACCCCGACCAATCAGTAGATCTCCTGTCCCTAAGATTGTTGATTCTTTCTTAGTATGTCCCCAGCCTCCTCTGGATGAAGGCCAAGGTTTCTCTGTAAACCCCCCTAACCACACTGAGAATGTCAAGGCAGTGTTTGGGCTTGAAAAGCCACTGTTTTCTCAGGTCACCGGTGCTCTGAAATAAACACTTATTCCATCTCTAAAATGATATTTTTCTTTAAACTTAAAAATAAAAGATAGAATGACTGAAATAAATTGTGTCTTGCTTTAGCAGGTAGGGATATTATTACACTGCCTTGATAGCGATAATTTTTACACGTGCATTTATTCGTTCATTTGGTCTGTTAATGATAATAATAAGTAGTTACATTTCTTAAATCTTTTTTTTTTTCAAACAACTAGATTTGCATCAATTACCCAATAACTATAGCTATTTTATTTGGCAGGCACTTATAAGCCTTTAGACTGTCAACCTTGGCTTTGTACAAGTATACTCAATTTTTTTAACTAGCTAATTTTGGAAGGGCATTTTAAAAAATCTAAATACAAGAGTCTTACAAATGTATTTATATATATATATATATATATATATATATATATATATTTTAACAAAAAGTTTAAAAGGCTATTTAATTTATTTTTTAAATATTTACACTATTCTCGTGTTATAAGACATAGACTGTAACCAATCACTAAGGTGACAACTTGACATTCAAAAACTTCTTGAAAAAAAAATCTTATTTGCTCTATCTAGAGGTGTGTCAGCTTCTCCGCTCTGCTGAGAGCTAACTGCTTTCAGGGAAGCCACAAGTCCACACACAAGCATCTCACTACTTACTAGTAGCCACATTGTTCACACTCACTGCACATGCAGTGCAGAAGTTTTTCACTGTTCTCATTAGAAGACAGTTGTGAAATGATTAAAATTCAGAATTCATTCAAAGATTCAAAAGTCTTATTATTATTAGAATTTTCTAGGTTCTTGCCTTGCATTTAAACTAAATTATGAGAAGACAAAATATTTGTTCTTCACATAGTCTTCCAAGATTCTCTTTATTATGGTTTAACTCAATATCATATTTCCTTCCTACATAGGAAGAATGTGCAAATGTCCAACCAAATGTTTCTGTATTTTTCTTGGGAATGTCAGGCTAAGGATCCTTCAAAATATGATCCCTTTAAATAGACCAGTTCAAAAAAGTTTTAATATTTTGTTCCAGTAAAATAATCAGAATATATATATATATATATATATATATATATATATATATATGTGTGTGTGTGTGTGTGTGTGTGTGCTTCTTAAAGTAAAAATTAAAACAAATTTACCTAATTCATTTTTTTTTTGCCTTACTTGCCAAAAATCATAAAATTAATTTTAGTGTCCAAGTATAAACCTATGTTTTTATTATATAAAATTTGTAGAAGTTTTTGAGTTTCAAATCTTAACATACTTAAATTTAAATATCTTTAAAAAAAAAAAGGTAACCAGTCCTCTTGCTAAGGATATGATGGTCTAATTATTTGCAGAGTTGATTCATAACCCTACTTCTTTCACCCATGACAAGAGCTCCAGCTCTAGATGGTGCAAGCCTCTGCACTCACCCAGTCTAGACCTTCTGTCCCCAGCCTCATAATTTATCCCATTAAATACAGGCTGACCACACGGACCATTTTAAGTGGGACAGAAAACAACAGTACTGGCTCATTTCAAAGGGTACATATGATCAGCATAATCTCACTGGGCTGAATTCAAGATGTCAGTAGGCAGTCTAGACGACCGTTTGAAAAGGGACAGTACCATTGTTTTCTGTTACATTTAAAATGGTACTTCTGGTCAGCCTAATTAACACTCTAAGCAACTTATTTCTGGGCATGAAATTATGTCCAACGCTTGCCTGTCTCTCAAAACACTGGCGGTAAATCGGTAACAGATAAAGGGCCTCAGATGGTTTTACTTCAGTGGTTAGTAAGCCCCCTGGGTCATTATAGCTCTTCATAACTTGATGTGTCACTACTCTGCAGCCCTGTATATCTGACTGTAAAAGTAACATTTCAAGTTCACAAAAAATCTGTCAGTTTCTTTCAGCCACTGGTCGAGTTACAGCAGCAGCGATGATGAAAGTAGACAAGTGAAAGACCAGCAGAACGAGCTAGGACGCTAGCTCTTTTCTGACTGCTCTTATGTCTACATCTCTACCTAAAGTCCATTTGCAAGCTGCTGCCACAAGATGCTGAGGTCAAGTAACAAGCAGCCAAGCCAGGCTCAAGGTCACAGCCACATGCTGCTGCACAAAAATAAACAGAAGGGACAGCTGGTTGGGAGCTGGAATAGTGAAGTGGTGGGATTTTCTGGTTCACAGTGGGCTTGTAACCTGAGGCATTTGAAGAGAAGAGACGGTGATCTCACAGCTCTCTGGGTGATCCACCCTTTGGGGGAGGTGACAGTGCCTGATGTCAGAGCAAAACAAACTCTTTATCCCTTCAGATCTGAGATAGCTACTTGCTAGACTCTTCTATCTCTCCACATAAACAAACCAAGCCTGGAGAGTTTCAAGGGCACCCTTGTTTAAAAAAAATCTGAACTGCTCCTGAGAGCTTTCTAGAGACATAATTTTCATTCGAGTGAAGTTACAGTTACACAAACCAGTGTAATGGGGACAAAGCACAGAGAAAACATATCAGAGCTGTGTGTTGTTATTTGTTCAAGTAGATGCTTCAAGCACATGGATTTTCTATTTCTTAGTGCAATAGATATGAATTTTGCCTTATTTTAAATATCACAACATCCTATATGTTTTGTTTCATGCTAACCTTCTTTGTTTATGAAGTAAAATAGAAATTTTCTATCCTAGTCCCAAAAATGTTATGATGGTAAGAAGATAAAACTACTTTTACTTTTGGTTACTTTTAAATATGGAATCAGAACAAAAAATAAATAAACAATACCCCAAATGACTAGTTTCACGTGCAATCATGGATCTTCTCTCAATTCCAATAACTCACGTTGGCCTGACTGAGTTCTTACAGCTCATTGCCAATTAAATCAACTTGACAGTGATGGTGACAGGGGGTTCTCTTGGCCAGCCGGGGTCCTTGGGTGCCTAATGCCAAGAGTCAGAACAGAGATGGGATATGCATGCAGAGTGTGTGTGCACATGTGTATACATGTATGCACATGTGTTTACATGTGTATAAACTTGATCTAGCAGACACAACTACTACTATCTGTGCATATCTATCAACAAAGATGTAGAAATAAGCCCAAAGCAATAGCAGAAAAAGGAAACTTACTGGACAGTAGCAATAGAGGAAGACAATACAATTTTGATATAGGATATCAGCACGTAGAGAAATGAACACCTCCTAAAATTCTACTCATATGTTCCTCTCTGTTATAGGGGGAATGGTGTCCCTCAAAAATTCATATGTGAAGCCCTAACCCCCAGTAGCTCAGAATGTGACTGAATCTGGAGTTAGAGCCCTTAAAGAGGTAAATAAGGTAAAATGAGGTCATATGGGTGGGCCCTAATCCAGTAGGACTGTTGACCTTACAAGGACAGATTAGGACACAGCCACACACAGAGGGAAGACCATGTGAAGACACAGCCAGAAGGCAGATATTCATAAGCCCAGGAGAGAGGCCTTGGAAGAAACCAGCCTTGCCAACATCTGGATTTCAGCATTCTAATCTCCAGAACTGTGAAGAAATGCATTCTCTTATTTAAGCCAACCAGTCCACGGGACTTTGTTATAACAGCTCCAGCAAATGAATACAGTCTCCTTGCCTGACTTCCTTCTAGATGCTCAATGATTTCTTCCTCTGAGTATAGTAAAGGTCCATCTAGTCTTAACCAATCACAGGCAGTAGGCTGGGTGATTTCTAGAGCAGGGACACAGTACTAGGATCAGGTGGGGGAGATGACCCTTCTTTTCACGTCTTCCATGACCCATACTTATTCTGGATTCATAGAAAACAGAAAACAAGTTGTTGTTACAGAAGTATCTTCGTCTCTGCATTAGGCTTTTCTGAAACGCTCTATTGTCACAGTCAGTCAAGGTCCCCGTAGCAGGTCCTGACTTTAACAGGGCAGAGTCATTAATAACACACCCCTCTCAAAACATGAGAATGTGTTTCTGTCATTGAAAGTGAGTCCTGACTTCTGTGCAACACATCAACCAACATAATTATTTCTATTTTAGTAACATAAAATAGCTCCCTTGAATGATGAAGACGAATATAAGCAAGTCAAATGAAAACAAGGTTGTTGTCTTTTTCCTCCTATAGTCTATCCTTCTCTGTGGCTTCATAACTGATTCATTTTTCTGTCTTGGGGAAAACGTGAGTTGCATATGTACCATAGTAGGAAAACAGCAATTATCTCCTTAATAGCAAAGTATACCTACATAAATTCTGTGAGACTAGATTGTTTGAGGGATTTAATAGCATTGTGGAAGAAATGATATGCATAGCAAATAAAAAGCTAATCAAGTAGACCAACAAAGGATGTAAATTTGCCTTTTCTTCCCAGTTGTAAACAACAACAAAGGCTCAGATGTAAACATCCATTCTTCCTTCCTAATAATTTTCTGTGGAAGGCAATATTGATTGACTAATTCAAATGATCTTCAAGCTCCGTTCTTCCGTGCCTATCTTTCCTAGAGCATGAAAACATTAAATAACTTTCTAACCTCCCTCATAACTTAGAGCAGCCAAGTGCTATGCAATGAAATGAAAGCAAATGTCTCTTGTATAGGAGGTGGAGTGGCTTCCAGAAAAATGTTTGGCTTCTTGATAAGAGAAATTGATGGGATTGCACCATCTCTTTTTCTTCTTTCCTCTCTTCAGTATGCTCATGATGGTTGAAATCATGCAGCTTTCTCGTGAGTAAGAGGTAATGTGCACACGAGTAAATATGAATAACACATTGAAGAAAGTCAAATAGAAAAACAGGGAAAAAGAGAACATTGAGTGTTGACGGCATTGCTGAGAAATGACTAACAACCATTTGCCTTCAAACATTCTTTTCTATGAGAAAAAATAAACCCTATCAATTTTAAGTACTGTTTGTTGGATGTTCTGCTGCATCCAACAGAAATCATTCCTAACTAATCATTATCCCCAATAACTCACTCCCCTGAAGTTAGTGGGAGGACTGTGCGTCTTCACCTGTTGTCATGTAACTGGTAATGCCTCCTCAACGTGGAAGCTGAAAAGCTATTGGATTTAGATATCCTGCAGTTTGGTCAAGAGGCATCAACAATTTCTCCCAACCAATTTGTTTTTCTTCCTCTCTGCCATGAGAAGAAAGTACCTGCCACGAGAATGCCGTGAAAATGGCTTGTCCTTCAACGAGTGTCAGAAAATGAGAAGACACCTGGAGAACAAATACAGCAACCAACAGATGGTAACTCACATGTGTTTGTTACTGCAGTTTGTTACAAAGCACACAAATACAAAACCAACACCAGAAATGGGCGTGGTCATGTAATATGCTTTGACAGAGTAAATTATGACCTAAAGTGATGCAACTCCATAAGCAAGCAAATCTTCAGAGGATTTTTTTTTTACCAGTTTGTTATTTTTACTTTTTTCATGAGAATGACTTGTCTGGATCCCAGAATAAGGAGCTGTTAGAATGAAGCTGTGACAGCCAATCAGCAGTGAGACTAAAGAGACGTAAATGTTACCACAGTCACTGGGATTGTTTTGGTGTAGGTTTTCGCAGTACGGCTAAATGATGTATATGTTTCTTAATTTTATTTCTCCTTTTTATTAGTCATTCTTAAACCCCAGCCCTTATGTCCTATTCCCAGAGAAGCCAATAGGAAACAGGGGGGTCACATAACCCTGAGCTAACCTGTTAACAGGTGCATGATGATTTGTCTGGAAAATAAATATAATAATAAAATTTCTCAGTGAATGTTCTCTGAAATCTAATTTCTTCAGGAAATTAAGATGTTGCATGAAAAAAAGAATGATCCATGATCAACTAAGTTTGGCAGATACGGAATTAAACAAAATTAAAAAAAAATTATTACCTTAAGGTTTCTCAGAGCTTTTGTGTATTTGCTTTTTCTCAATTGCTTTCAGCTCAAAATAATCCTTATATCAAAGTGACATGTTTAGGGGAGGCATATTTTGCAATCTTTCATTTCTAAAGAGAATGAAGAGATTCGTCAAAGTGTGAGCTGCCTTCTCTGTGTGGAAGGCAGAATTGTACCTCCTATATCTAGTAGGTCATCACACACAATGGACCCTCTAATAATTTTCATGCTGAGTACATTTTTTTTTCTAAGATTTATTTTATTGCTTGAGAGAAGTGGCTACGGCCCAGAGCAGTCTCCATAGTTATACATCATTAATTGTGACATAGTTTCATTCCACACAGGTAGATGTGGGGCCTCGTGGGGTGGGAACTGAACTGGGGGCCTTCCACATGGGAGGCGAGAGCCTTCGCCACCATCCCTGCAGTGACTAGTTGCACCACAGTTCAGCATGTGGGTTTGCACAGGCTGGGGCCAGGATTGGGCCCTGGACCTCATGGTTGCAAGTCAAGTGCTTAGCCTGTTCCACTATCACAACATCTCTAATATTAATTACATTTCAATAGTGAAAAAAACTGAAAAGACTTTCCTACCTGCCCTAACTGAATTCAGTTATGGCAAGACTTCCTTTTTCTGCCAGCTCCTTATTTTCTGCTCACACCCCTCCCTGCTCCTTCCCCAGTGGATGGAAAGGTTATTAAGCCAGAATAAAGTGTCCTGTTAGCAGAAAAATACAGAGATTGTGCTATAAGAATGAGGCAACAGAAGCCAGAGAAAGGTCGCTGTTTTTAGTTGTTTTACTCTAAAGGAGCAAAAGGGCTGAAGTCACTCCAGTGATCATAATAGATACAGCTACCACTCTCCACTCGGGGGGAAATGACAAGAACAGAAACAACCTGGAGGTGATGGTGAGGAAAGAGAGGGAGATGAGAGTTGAGACTTCAGAACATTTATGCCAAAGACTGCGTGGAATAAAAAGATCGCTTGTGAGTCAGTTAGCACTCTATTATCAAAGTGCACCTACAATTCTCAACAACATCAGTGATAGAATACTTCTCTCCGAAGCATCTTTTCTTAAAATCTACATTCTAATTCATTGTTACATTTCCTATGAGTCTATTTTTAATTGTGGTTATATACTCATAACATAAAAGTTACTATCTTATTAACCATTTTTGAGTGTATAGTTTAGTTTGGTATTAAGTAAATTAATATTGTAGTGCAAGCATCAATATACTGCATATAAGTGGAATTATGTAATCTTTGTCCTTTTGTGACTGACTTATTTCCTTCAGCATAATGTCCTCAGGGTTCATCCATGTTGTAATCAGTGTCAGAGTTGTCTTCTTTTTTAAGGCTGAATAACATTTCATTGTATGTATATATTATTTTGTTTATTGGTTTATCAGTCAATGAACATCTGGGTTGCTTCTACTTTTGACTACTGTGAATAATTCTGTTACCAATATAGGTATATGATTATTTATTCAAGACTCTGTTTTTAAGTGGAATGTGTGGATAATATACATTTTTTATTTTAAATGTTTTGAGGAACTACAATACTATTTTCCTTAGCAGCCACACAATTTTCATTTCCACCAACAGTACATGAGAGTTTATTTTTCCCAAATGCTCACCAACACTTAATATTTTCTGTTGTTTTGTTGTTGTTGTTGTTGTTGTTTGTTTGTTTTTTATAGTAGTCATCCTAATGGGTGTGGGGTGGTATCTTATTATAGTTTTGGTTTGCATTTCCCTAATGATTAGCCATATTGAACATCTTTTCATTTGTTATTGGCCATTTGTATATCTTTTTTGGAGAAATCCATTCAAATCCTTTACCTGTTTGTTATTTGGGCTCTTTGATTTTTGGGGGTGAGTTGCTAAGTTCTAATAACAAATGTATATGTTTCAAGTTAGCATATTTTTATTATTTATCCTTTACTTGCTTTCTACAAGGAAGTTAATTCAGAAAAATTCTACTTGTGCATCAGTCCCTGAAACAGGCATACTCAACTATGTAAGTTCATTTCGAGAATGCATTCGTAAGTTTAGGGAAGTTCCAGATTACTTCTGGTGCAGGTTAGCTCTCCAACCCTTGGAGAACAACTTATTCCTGGATTTAAATAATATATTCTAAACAAACAATGACAGCACAGTGGTTGTGAAAACAAATCAGTAGAACTTGAGTTACTTCAAACATGCCACCCTACGTGATCAGTTGGAATTCAACATTTTTATTTGGTAAATGCAAATTTTAAATTATGCACAAACATTTTTATTGAATTTAAATAATACCGTATTTTTCTGTGTAAAATGCACACTTCTTCTGCCCAAATTTGTGAGGGAAAAATAAGGATGTGCATTATAGGAATGTGTACTATATAGGTAGTACAAATTCCATATCTATATAAATGTTTTAAATTCATTTACGTATTTATGCTTATCAGTTAAAAGAGTTACATAAAATGTCTTGTACCACACTATGTTAAAGAATAAATGCTAAGGGAAGCCGGGATGGCTCAGTGGGTTAAGCACTCACTTTGTAGCCCCGGGGACCGAGGATCAAATCCCGGCCCCGGCCCGTGTGGACCCATATGCTGAACTGGGGAGTGCCCCCAGTTCAGTTCTCACCGGGGTGAGACCCCAGCCCAGTTCCTGCCCTGTGCAGCCCCTTGCCCACCTGTGGAATGAAACTATGTGGAAAAACGAATGATATGCAACTATGGATACTGTTCTGGGCCCTCCCCCTTCTCTATGTCTCTGTCTCTGTATCTCTCTCTCTGTCAAAAACAATAAAAAATAAATCTTTAAAAATAAATAAATAAATAAATAAATAAATGCTAAATGCCCTTTATAATACAAAAAACAAGTACCCAAATATAAACAAATTAAATTTTGAATTAAAAAATTAAAACATAAGAATTTTTTCTCTGAAAGTTTGGGCCAAAAACGTGGGTGCACATTATACATGAGAGCACATGAAGCACAGCAAAATATGGTATTTTTTTAATTTAAAATTTGTTTCTAATTGTTAAAGAATGATACAAGAAAATAAGATATGACATTTTTGATGCTTACATAAATTGGCTCTTTTATAGACGTGTTAGTCTTATTATATTTTATTTAATATTGTTCTTTTTGACATGATTCAGAAGAGTCAGTAAAATAAAATGTTTATTGCCTATAGTTCTTTTTTGGCCATTGTTATTATTTGTATCATTTCAGGATTACTACTGAAAAATCATTTGATTATACAGACAAGAGATGCTATAAGTGGTTCACGCACTACCTCTTTCACTACCTTCCATATCATCACCTTGTCTGTTATTGCATCAGGGTGGCAGTGGGTGACTGTGATGTGGCCTGTGCAGAGCTGTCCTTGTCACAAAAAACAAGAGTATAGTAGGGTCTCAAATGTTAAAAAACAAAAACAAGCAATAAATAACATAGGCATGATTAAAAGCACTATTTGAGCAGAATGATGTTTTAAATTAGTTCCAATATAACCAGAGAATGAGGCAGAAGAAAGAGTGTTAGGAAATAGCTTCAATACAAATGTCCTCTGTCACCATGTAAAGGGCTCATGTTGAACTTCCTTCATGCATGAAGGCTTCTCCCCGGAACCATGAGCAAAGCTGCACAAAGTGTGTTCAATCCTGAGGTACTCAGCCTGGAATGAGCTGCAGAATCTGGCATGAACAGTGTCACTTCAACCAGGACGCCAGGACTGCCACCCAGTTGGAAAGTGGTGTGAATCTGGTGAGAATGCTCATGGTAGAGGCTGTGTGGCAGTTAAGAATTGAACTCAGGCGACCAGAGTCAACTCTCCTCATCTTTTCCATTGGCTCTGGGGAGTGAACAATCAGTGTGCTTCCTTAACACTAGAACTGCTGTAGGCTCCTGTTCAAACAGGTCACTACCCATTCTGTTCCACAGAAAACCATTTTGCCAAGGCTGTCCCTCTCCTTCCAAACCAAAATGTACTTCCTGTTTCTGGCTTCTTTAAGAATCTCTTCTAAGGCAGGGTAGATAAAATCTATGCAATATTTAAGAAAAGGAGTGATCTTTTCTTATATAGAAGATTATCTAGAACTCAATCCATTTCTTAATTTTATACTGAAGTGTAACATACAACAGAAAAACGCAAAAATTTTAAGTAACTAGTCTGACGGATTTTCACAAAGTGAACCCATGCTTGTAACCAACATGAGATCAAGAAAGAGAGCATTCCTAACATCCTGGAAGATCTTTCAATTGCCCTTCTAGTCATTAGTCCCCAACAAGGGCAATTGCTATCTTCACTTATATCATCAAATTTTGCCTGCATTGAACTTCACAGTATTTTGTTGTGTGTACTCTTATGTGCCTGGTTCTTTAAGCATAACATTATGCATGTGAAGGTCATTTTGTTGTATGTGTTTATTTTCTCACTGTATAGTATTCTATTGTAAGAATATAGCACAACTAATATTTATCTATTCTGATACTACTGATGGGCATTTGGGATGTTTCAGTCTGGGATTATTACAAATGTTTCAAAAACAGTTATATTTTATCTAATTAGTAGGCATCTCTCTAGGAGTGAAATTGCTAGGTTATTGGCTATGGTATGTTCATCCTCTATAGATACTATCAAACAGTATTCCAAAGTGGTTGTTCAATTTACACTTCCATAGTGGTGTAGACCTGTGCTTGGTTCCGGGTGGCATAGAATTATAGTTTGCATTTCACTCAAAACTAATAAAGATGAGGGTCTTTTCATATGCTTATTGAAATTTTGAAAATCCTCTTTTGTTAAATTCCTGTTCAAGGGGAAGCTGGGATGGCTCAGCAGGTTAAACACTTGCTTTGCAGCGCTGGATACCGAGGATCGAATCCCTGCTCCAGTCCACATGCTGAGCTGGGGTGTGCCCCCAGTTCAGTTCTTGCTGGAGCCTATGCAGGAGGCTCCCGGCCCAGTTCCTGCCCTGCACAGCCCTGCGCCCACCTGTGGAATGAAACTATATGGAAAACTGATGCTGTCAACTATGGAGACTTCTCTGGGCCCTCCCCCTTCTCTCTGTCTCTCTCTGTCTGTCTCTCTCTCTGTCAAAAAACAATAAACATAAATCTTAAAAAAAAAATAGCTATTCAAGTCTTTTCCCCATTTTTTATCGGTTTCTCTGCCTTTTTCTTATTGTTTTTGTAGTAAGAAACAAAAGATATGAATAAATCCTTTGTTAAACAGATATATTGCAAATACCTTCTCACATTCTATGGCTTAGCTTTTCACGCTCTTCATTATATGTTTTAATAAGCAAGAGTTCTTAATTTCAATGTAAACCAACTTATTAATTTTTTATAATTGCCCTTTTTATATCCAGTTTATTAAATCTTTGTGCTAAGAATCCAACCAACTATTGATTCCCTGTCCAAAACTGAGCCCTAGAGTGGAGTCTCTTACTTAGAAACTTGCTCCCTATGGTGATCCCTCTGAACTCAGTGTGTCCTCTCTTCTTCTTCCTCCCAAACATAGAACAGCATGGACAATGGTATTCAATTCCATGAGTTTGGCTCCCTTACTTTGTAAAATCCACTAAAATCCCCCAGCACAACAGTGGAAGTTAGTTGTCTCTGAGGCTTTTACAAACATGATATTTCAAACCAGTTGTCTTACTGCCACAGATGAAGAGAGAATCGCCACTTGGGACCTGTTGCTCCGGTGCATGTGCATATCACTACTCATTTCTAAGACACAAACAATTGTTTCTACCCTGACAGAAATTGCCAGCAGGCAAGTTCTTAATTTGCTTTTTTTTGTTTAAATACTCTTCCTCAGTAACAAGTTCCAAGAGTTTCGCTACATGAAAAGCCAATCAAATTGCATCTGTGCCCGAAAGAAAAGTGATTGGGGTTGGGGATGAGAAAAATGTGTACTGACCTGCATAAATTTCATCATTTGCTTTTTATTAGCCATTGGGGGAACTATAATACTTAAACTTTCTAAACTTCAGTTTCCCTTCTCTGTGAAAGGGAGATGGTAATAACTATTTCACAGAGTCTGGAAGAGGCTTAAGTGAGATACCGTGGTTTGCTATGGGTCATGCATTCACTTCTGTGTAAAATGTGCACCCATACCTTTGGCCCAAACTTTCAGGGAAAATAATCTTCTGTTTTAACTTTTTAATTCAAATTTTTATTTGTTTATATTTAGGTACTTATTTTTTATTACAAAGAAATTTTAATATTTATTTTTTCATATATTATGGTACAAGAATTTTGTGTAACAAAAAATTACAAAACACAAGAACAGATACGAGGTACAGAAAATTTTATGTATAAAACTTTTTGTATAAAAGAACTGATGATCATATCCCAGGGTATTATTTTGCATATGGATATCATTATTGATATCTAGAGTTACACTTTTAACTCATAAGCATAAATAAAAGAATTAAAATATTTATATAGATCTGGAATTATAATAGTACTACCCATGTATAAAGCACATCCTTATTTTTTTACAAATTTGGGCAAAAAAGTGTGCATTATACACAGCAAAATATGGTAATTTGTCTCAAAATATTTGCATAATCTAAAACATGTTTACATACAACAAAAATTTCCATGCAAATGATTACAAAGTTTTAACTTAAATTAATTATATCAGTAATAGCAACTAACAGTAGTTAAACTATATAGAAGGCACTGTTTTAAGCATTTTATATGTCTTAATGCATCTAGGTCCCTCAGCAATCCACAAAGTAGTTTCTCTTAATAAGCTCACTTTCAGGTGAGGTAACAAAGTCACAGAAAGTTTCGATAATTCATTGTAGGTCACACAGCTAGTGAGAGTAATAGAATGTTAACCCAAGTAGATGGCTGCAGAGTTTGCACTCTTAATGGAATTACATGATGTTCATGGCCTTGAGCTTGATTGATTAAGGTACTTCCCAGCTTTATGATGAATACATTCAAAGGAATATAAAGCTACTGTCAAATGCTATTGTTAGACCATTTGAGAGATGGGGCTTCTATTACAACTTCACAGGGCTGTGTTTTAGAAGGAAGGGAATTTGTATATGTTGAACAGTTACATGAATATATTATTAGGTACTTTACAACCACATGAAACAGATATTATTATCTCCATTTCACAGATAAAAAATCACAGATATATTCAATGAGTTGCTCTGGTTCACAGGTACAGGGATAGCATCACAGTTCAATGTAATATATAAGCAGTTCTTTTCCTTACGTCACATTTTTCCAGAACATTTAAGAAATTCCAGTCAGAAGTGCTGCAGGACTTGTTTGTACTTTAGGAATCAGAAAAAGAGAAATTAACAAGTTGCTTTTACCTCCACAATCAAATACTATGCAACATTAGTAGCTCTTAACATATCTCTAATAACTAGAATTTCTCTTCTTAAACATAGACTTGAAAATGGTGGTAATGGGCAAGAAAATGCATGGAATCTTCCTCAGGAAATAATGAGAACTCCTAAACTCTGAAAGAATCATAACAATAAAGAAAGGTTTCTATACTAGTGAATGTCCATTCACTCATGATTGCTCAATCCACTTCTAGTCAAGTGAACATTCCTGAAGAATGGCCTCTCTGAAGTAGTGACTGTCTGAGCCATCTGAGTACATACACTATAATAAGAGAAAGTTCTGAAAACTTAATAAGTGGCAACAAATGCATTAATAAGAAACAAAGAGAAGTCACTAATTCACAAACATTTTCTCTAAGATTATAAAACCTATTGGAGGGGAAAGCCAGGATGGCTCTGGGTTAAGCTCTTGCTTTTTAGCCTCAGGGGTCTGAGAATAAGTCCCAGCCCTGGCCGGGGGGACCCATATGCTGAACTGGGTTGTGCTTCCCGTGAGGGAGGCCCCGCAGTTCGGTTCTTGTCCCACCCCCTGCCAGTTTGGTCCCTGATTCGAGGGGGTGTGCCTCCCATGGGGGAGGCCCCCAGCCTGGTTCCTGCCCTGCACAGCTCCCACCCACCTGTGTGGAATGAAACTATGTCGAAAACTGATGATGTACAATTATGGAGACTGTTCTGGGCCCTCCCCCTTCTCTCTGTCTCTCTCTGTCTCTTTCTCTCCATCAAAAGCAATAAAATAAATCTATAAATAAATAAATAAAACCTATTAGGAAAGTTAGCAACAATGGTAATGAATTGCCCTTTGGTTTTATAGGATAAATAATGGAAAAAGCAAATTTATTTTCTAAAATGCATATACATCCACACAGATGAGAAATCAAAAGTGTATGCTTATAATCAGAAAAAATTTTGTTTGTATGTCTTCAAATAAGATGGGTCTGGTATTTTCTTTCCTTTAGCAGGGAAAGAAGGTTTACATGTAAACATTTTAATGATTAAAATATATTCAGGATGTGGAACTATAAACTTAAGCTAGCCATCATTTTGTAACCTTGTAAAATGAAACATATGATTAATCAGCAAAAAATTATTAAAATATATGAGCACAATCGTGCCACATTTAGGTCAAGGGTCAAGCTAAAAATAAAACTCAGCCATTTTACGGGGTTCTTAATTGAAGTCACAGCTTCTTCATTCTATAGGGATAGCAAAAGAAAAAAAATCCACTCTTGGTTATTGAGATATTATATTATTTCTTCTTCCAGCAAATGAAAAAAGAGAGTTTGTGGGGAAAAATGACTAGTCCTAAAATATGCAGATTTGAAACAAAATAAACCAGTGGCTAGGCTTCATCCTGATCAGTCTTCAGTGGGTGTTGAAGATCCAGGGAGTAGGTGATGTGTATGGCTACTCTGCTCTGCGGCCACTGTCATGTCTGGGCTCCACTACCTTTCCTCATCTTCAATTCAGGGCTATCCAGGAGGAGCTTGCCATAAGCCAGGTCTAATGCTTTCTTGTCCCTGTCTCAAGGCTGCATGGAAGTAATGATGTGACTTAACATCTGTACTGCCAGTTGCATGGAAGGATGATGGAAATCAGTATAGCTCAGGCCAGCCACTGAAACTTAAAAAGGTAATTCTTAAACAAAACGGCAACAGTTAAACGGAATTTCATTCTAGAAGTTACCTTATATCTGGATGCAAATACACGAAAGAAAGATTTGGATTGAACCAGAGAATTTTTGGGAGGTCCTGAGGGTGGGGTGGGGGAAAGCATTTGAAAAAGAAAGATACAAAGGCTCCATTATAATTGAGTAAAATCTGTGGGAACACACATTGAATAGAGGGTAAGACAATACTGGATTGACTGGATTAACGAGGGAAATGTCTTGCTTGGATAGATTTGGGGATACAAGGAAATCTAGACTAGTGTTTTGACATTCAAGAATAATGCAATGGAAAAACAAAAAGTAAACAAATATGTTAGTTTGCACCCCTATGGTTAAAAGATGGGTCCCTTTTCTTTTTATTGATTTTCAAAGTCAGGCCATTTCCCCTTAATGGATTTTATATTTTCTGCTGACATGGTTCTATGTATTGGACTCTTTCTTTTTTTTTTATAACTCTTCAATAACTATGTTAAGTCCTATTATACCAGCAAACTTCCTTAGCAGGCACCACTGGCTCATTTTCTGTTCCTCCACGTTTCATCAATAGGGCCTAAAAAAAAAAATAAAGGGTGGGCTAATGTAATCCTACGCTTTATTTCCTTTTCCCTTTTCTCTTAATGTACTTGGTAATAGTACACATGACCTCCTGCATCATGATACACAAAGCAAATTCACACATATTACCCATTCCTTCATTCAAATAACAATTATTGGAACCATATTATTTTCTAATACTCTACTAGTCCCTAATCAGATAGAATGATTGTGTTAGGTACAAGGGGCTGTCAGTGTTGTCTTCATTTTTAAGCAATAAAACTACACTCTTGATTGGTAACTGGATGAGGTGAGGTTAATGGGAAGCCTGGGTAAAAGAGACCAACCCACTCAAGTTGGTTACTAATCAAAGGATCATGAGTTCACGACTTCATCTCTCTAAGCCTCAGTTTTCTCGTCTATAACACAGAGAAAATGACAGTGACCTCATAGCATATTCTGAAGATGATATCAGACACTACATGCAAAACACATCATGCAGTGGTAGCACATACGGTAATATGTGCTTTGTAAGGGATAGTCGTTGTGGTATAGCAGAGAGAATTAAGTGTTGTAGTGGCAAGAGAAATGACTAGGATCCTGCAAACGTGCTTGAATCTGTTTTTTCGCCCCTGGGAAAACGAATGATTAAAATTCTGTTTATGTGTCTCTATAGCTAAAAAAGGATACAATCATATTCCCAACCTAGGGAGTATTAACAAAATTAAATTAAAAACAGTACATTTCCTAAATAAATCATATGTTCAAGGAGAGGTAATCCTGCATTTGTACAGCACACTTTTTTTAATTTTTTTTATGCCACATACCATACTCTGCCCTGGGCTTATACTTATTGAGAGCACAGAAATCTTGGTTAATGTCACTGCTTACCTACAGTGACGACAAGAAAGGGAGAATGAGCACTCAAGTCCTCTGAATTAAACTTCTGTTTTCTCTTCAGCACATCAATACTACTCTGCAGGGGAAGGGGAAAAGCGTTATTTGAAACCATAGAGTTGGATCTCAGAGTAACCAGAAAATAATAATAATAAATAAATAATAAGGAAAAGAGAGAGAGCGAGAGAAGAAGGAGGAGGAGGAGGAAGGACAAAAGAGACAGAAAGAGCGAGAGAGAGAATGAAAAACACCTACATACATCTACAGAGACAAATGACTATAAGGGAATATACCAAACTGCTGGTTAAGATTGGTATATTATAATTGCTGCTGATTTAGTTTCCTTTAAATCTGTCTTAGTTTTTCAAAAATTTTACTAAAGGACTTGTATTGCTTTTATCGTATGAAAAACAGAAAAATTAAGATAAAAAAATATAGATTTGTCCTAAAATTGAACTGAAAACATGTAGCACATACGGAATAATATAATTTCTTTTAATCCTTTTACCCACATCCCTGGCTTGGGTTTTAATCAAATCAGTTGGCTAACTTAATTGCAGTATCTTGGGTAGGTGTATGCAAGTCTGCAGCTCTTCATCAGTGGAGAGCAAGTGGCTTTTTTAGAGATATTATGGTCTCCGGGAGAGTAAGGGGAAATCTAGGCAGCAAGCTAAAACATTGTGAAGTCATTTAGGAGGAAAATGGCAAGGCCATTGAGAAAAACTGTCATTTTGGGTAACAAAACAATTTTAACTCACACTTCCTGGACCAGAGAAACAATTCTTATTGAGCTATGAAATGATAGTCTTATATGATAATTTAGGAGGCTGGTTGTAGATGTTTATAAAATATTCGACTGCTACATGTAAATTAAGGAGGTAAGCATTTGTGTAAATGGGGAATGCGACTCTTTGCTGTCTGTTTTTCCAGCTGAAGACAAGCAAGAGCTGTGAATGCCTGTCGTAGTGACAATATGCAGTAACCAAGAGAGAGGATGCATCAGTCTGGTCAAATATTTAATTTCCATGCTGCGAAACGCTGTGAAATGCCACGGCCACATTTAATGGTCCAGACAAAGGATGAAAGGAGACCTGTCCTTTCATTATGAAACCACTGAACACTAGAGAATGAAGGTGGGACTAGAATGGTGGAATGTGCTTTTAACACACTTCTGGGTTCTCAGAACAAGCTCTGGTTGGCTCATGGGAGCCCTACTCAGCTTTCAAGTGCAATCTTCTGCAGAATTATTTGAGAACTTGCTCTGAAGTAGTTTCCTGTGTGTGTGTGTGTGTGTGTGTGTGTATGTATGTATGTATATGTGTATATATATATATATTTTTAAGAGAAGCATGGTGTAAAACTATTCCAAGCAATTTATTGTACAGCACAGGAAATACATGTATCATAAAGAGAGTAAAGTCCTCCTTAGATGGGTAGTGAGTGAACCATTACAATAGATCTGAGTTCGCTATTTTTTATTTTCCTGAAGAAAAGCTACATGATCTTAAGAGTGTGTAATCCTGATGTCTCCTGGCTTCACAGCCCCCACGTACACAATCACAACCCTCATGACCACTCTCTCCCTACTGGAATAGGTGCCCTGTATTATGTCCAGAGCTCAGACAGCTGCCTCCCACAGGCCCACACCAACCAGGCAGCATCATGTCCCCTGTTGTCCCCCTCCTTCTGATCCCATTTGTCCTTGTCTGCATAAAGCCTCTTGGAAAAGCCTTGTCAGTATCACTGCACATAAGGAAAACATCACTGTCCCTACAAAAAAGGCAGTCTCTGAGTGTCCCTCAAATGTGTAGGCCTCAACATGCCAAAGTGCAAAAGGGCCCTCTGCAAAACAGGGGGAAGTCATCTTTCTTCATCCTGTGACACTGCTCTTGAGACACGAGAAGTGCCCCCTGAATAATTGTTAACACCTAGCTGTCACTCCTTGCCCAGAAGAATACCATCTTTTTTGTGGAATTTACTTTCAATTAGCCATAGTCATGGTATCTCAAACAAAGTCTGCAGAATTTGAAAGGGGACAGTTGCCATAATATCCCCTCTTTATTCTACGACTCTGGACTAAAACCCCTTCTTCCTTCGCCAATTACACAAGTTCCCATGCATGTATCAATAGATTCAAGTAGATATTAGGTTGAGGAAGGAGAAAGCTAGGGAAGGTATGGAGGTGGAGGACATTGTATGGGTAGTATCTGTATCTCAGATCAGCTCAAAGTCCCGACTGTAAAATTAAGGAGTATTGGTTTTTACCTACACTCAAAGATGAAAGACGCCATTGTTAGAATCATTCATCACACATGACATTTGCCTTCTAGCTGAAACAATGTATTGTAAGAGCTGTTGACTAGCAATTAGGAAATATTGATTCCAGTCCTAGCTCTGCCCATTTTTCGCCTGTGTCCATTATGAATACACATGAAGGAAAGCACTCTATCCATGCAGCCTAACAACTGTTCAATTAATATTTTTAGCTAAAATTTCTTTGAGCTCCCTCCTCTCCCCATCCATAAAGTTGAAATGAAAACAGCCATCTTAGCTGCCAAATGGAGCTGTAAAATTAAAGATATATTATATGTGAACATGTCCACTAAATGCCTCCCTTCCCCTTACGAGCCGGAACTCAATTCTAATGAAGTCTGACAAATATAAGATGAAGCTACCGTCACTCCTCACCTAGGAAGAGAACCAGGACCTGGCTATCCAGATTTTTTCTGGAAAGTACTCAGACATCTTGTTCAGAGGTTGAATCATGATCAGAAAGTAAGAGCACTACCTCCTCAAAATAATCTGCTTTTATTTTTAAGTGTTTTTATTTATTTTATCACAAGTATCTTCTACTATTTTTCACTATACAGTGGCAGGTGTCACATACGAAAAAGGCCACATGTGCCTGATGACTCAAATATAAGACAGTGGACCCTGCACCGACCAGGGCTCACATATGACTGCAAAGGACAGGCTCCTAACCAACCCTCAGGCATGGAACAAGAACAAGGAGCAAACTTTTGTTGTGTTCAGTCACTGAAATTTCAGGGTTAATCTATGATCTCGGTGTAATTCAGTATATCCAAAGAAATTCAGGCTCGTGATAAAAACTCACCTTTGGTGAGATTTAAAATAGCTTTTAACTATTGATTGAGTTAAAAACATGCTAAGAAATAGTGACCACTATTTCTAAGGGTCAAAACCTTTCAGGTTCCAGCCCTACCTGGACAACAAACTTGTTGTGTGGCTTCAGTCAACCCATTATATTGTATAGGCCTCATTCTCTTCTTTTAATACATGAGAAGACTAGAGGAGCTTTCAAGAGCTTTTAGGTCCAGCATTCTGTAAATAAACTTCCAATTGTTGATCTGTAACTTTCTTTTCGTGGCACTATGTTCAAAAAGTTCAAATGAAATATTGACTGACAATTGTTTGGAATCCAACCTATTTATAAGCATAGGATTGTATTGAAGTTAAAATCTCACTTATTGTCAGGTTACTTAGTAAATCTTGTATTTATTATACTTGTACAGAAGTAGTTCTACCTTATAAAGTAAGTTGTGTGTATCTCTGTGTGTTTTAACATTTCCACAATTTATGAAATTAGAACACATAACATTTAAGCCAACAAAAACCAAAATGAAGTGTGGTGTCAGTGAATGAACTAACAAAGTGATAATGATTATACATAGTCAGAAAAAAACAAAAGAAGAACCTACTCTAAAAAGAAATTGAAATGAAAAATAACGAAACAAAGCTTTGGTTAAAGCAAATGGAACCAAGGCTGTTGGGCAATTTTCCAGATGATAAGAGAAGTAGTCCTTTCCAATACACGAGGTCCAGTTCTGGTTTTTGATTGTTCTGCTATGAAGCTGTAGAAAATTGTGCTACAGCAAGTGATAAGCACAGTGATTCTGGAAGGGGTGTGAGAGAGCCAAGGCTCTTTATTTTGATATGAATTAAGTTTTCATCTCTGCTTTTGGAGTTGAAATACTGGCACATGCAGGTTTTTTCCCTAACATTTGCCTTGGCTATAGCGCTAAGCTTCAACTGCATCAATTAACATCTCTTGCTTTGCCCAATCCATTTCCTGCTTGTCGCCTAACATTTTACTTGAATCATTTTTAAATTCTCTCTTCTGAACAAACCTATACTTATCCCATGATTGGGCACTGACATAATCAAGTCATGTTTGTTTATTCATTCTTACTGCTTAGACCTGTGTTTTGGAAAATGAATACCTTTATTTTTTAATAGTGGATAAAGAATGCAAATGTATGCAGGTTGATTTAGTCATAAATACTAATTCCTATTGTTGAGTAAGTTATCTGAGTCATAACTCACATATGTGTATATATACAGAAAGTGGAATAGATCATGGGTGTTAGAACAAAAATGAATAATAAAAATATATTATTCCCTTACGGTTTACACTATGTATACATATACATATATGAGGGGGACTAAAAGAAACCTGGAATTCATTTATAAAAAATTGTGTATTTATTTTAACGTGTTAAACTTGAGTCATCTTCAAACTACTCTCTATGTGATGTAATACACCGATCAGGAAGGTTTTTCCTGCTCAAAACAGTTGAACTCACCAATTTTAATGTCTTTTAGTGCTTCTGTTGTGTTTTGCTTCACCTTTTCCACATCAGTAAAATGTTTCCCTTTGGAGACATTTTTCATTGTGGGAAACAAAAAGAAAGGTTGTTTGGGTACAGATCAGGTAAATAGGGAGGGTGAGGCTCACGAGTCATGATGTCTTTGGTCAAAAACTGCTGAACGCTCAGCGCAGTGTGGGCAGGTATGTTGTCATGTCGCACGTTGTGTAAATCAGCCAAAGTGTCGCTAAAAAGATTGCACTGACGCCGAATGCAGCCTCTAACAACACCAGCTCATACACTCACTGGTACTGATAAGTTGGTTCCTGGAACACTTATAGGGGAAACCTGTATTACAAGGGGCCTGCGCTCCAGGAGATAATTTGGTGTTTTTTGTTTTTGTTTTGTTTTTGTTTTTGTGGGAACCCTTGTATATTTACTTTATGATACTAATTTATATTTACAAAAATGTGTATAAAACAATGAAAATAAATATGGATGGAATAATCTTTTGAAAAACATGAGCGAAGAGGAGCGGCATGAGCTGGTGGGATGCATATACCCACCTTGCCCTGGGGCCTAGAGAGTGGGTGGGGGGAGAATTATGAGACAGAAACACCAGCAAGGGCAGGCTTGTCCAGCTTCCATTTTCCCACGGGTTTCTGGGAGAATCCCTTTCTGATAGCAATCTACAACCCCGCAGTTTACTGAGGAACAGGGAGGACTTGAGGTTTTACTATCCCTACTTTACTCTCCTCCCTTGGTTTTGTTACAGTTTAGACAGAAAACTGTGGCAACTGAGAGTTGGGGTGGGGAGCTTAGCAGAAAGGGTTACTGCAGTTGGACATTGGTCCGTGGCAAGGACTACAAGAGGACTGCCCGGCCTGTGGCCAAAGGGACATGCAACCAGGCCAGAGAGGAATCTATGGTGCCGGGAGGGCAGAGCTAGAAAATGGTCTTATGTTTACAAGCCATGGACTTCTCCACTGGAGCCAGCAGGAACCCAGCATCCCAACTAGTGTCAGATAATCTAGAGAAATGGGGCTGAAGGACTCCCCTTGTCTCCTCTCTGCTTTATGATCAATTAAGTCTTAGATGCCATCTTGAAAAGAAGGAATATATGGTGATGGGAAGAGAGTTGATTGTGGGTGGTGAGCACATAATGCAATGTATAGACAACATTATGTAGAATTGTACACCTGGACCCTATATAATTGTTACCAACCAATGTCACCCCAATAAATTTAACAATTAAAAAAATAAAAAATAAAAATACAAAGAAAGAAGGAGCCAGGAGAGGGATGGATGATGGGAAAATCAAAGACAAAGCACATTCACAGATGTTAATTATTCATCTCTTGGGACTGAAATGATAGTTGTTTTCTCCCTTTGGTGGGAACTCAGAAGGACACAAGAGTACTATAAACAAGGCAAATTGCATTAAAAAAATATCAGTCTAAGCTATGTTAGTTACAATTTTCAATGCACTACACAAATTAAAATGAAATGAACCTAAAGTAGATTTTTAAAATATAATAATACTTTGACTCAAAGTGGAGGGATTATGACGTCACAAAAAGAAATATTTAAAAAGTTGTTTTTTCTTGTTTTGTTTTGTTTTTGTAAGCCATCTCTTGCATCTACTCCATAAGGAGCATGAAATGCAATTTTCTGCATTTAAAATTATTTCTGTATGTTGTGGTAGACTGTATTAATATCAACAAGTATTAAGTGCCTTCTCTGCAAAACATTTATCTCACCCTGTTGCACTATGGACCACGTGGTTTGCTTTGGCCAATAACAAGTGAGGAGAAGTAATATCACTCACATCCACAAAGGTCTTTCAGAGACAGAGCATGGGTCACTGTGATCTGTTTGTCTCTTATCTCTGGATTGTGGAAGCACATGTCAAAATGGAGCCCCCCTCGGCCTGGGCTCTTAGGCGACTGTAATGAGTACAGCCTCAAACTGACCCAAAGAGAACATGTAGTGTGTGCAAAAAATAAAGCTTTCATAAACCACTGAATTTTTAGGCTGTTGGTTATTACAATATAAGCTAACCTGTTCTGATATACATATATGGCATAAAATTATATATATATTATGATTATTTTGGTTTGGGGAATTTAAAGAAATTTTACAGGATAGATTTAAAAGCTTTCTGTTTTATTCAAATTACTTTAAAATTTGGCTGAGACATGCTCATACTAAGATTATAAAAATTGGGTTTAAATCCTACTTTAATTGGTTACACTATTAATGAATAATATTCATTATTCTATGCAAAGGAGCTTTCAAAGAAATACTGTATTAAGGGAATAAATACCATATAACGGATATCTTTTTCCACCATCATTTTTCTTAAGATTCTTTTCTTTTTATAATGAAAATTTTCAAAGATGTATAAAAGTAGGCAGCATGAGCCCAAAAGAACCCACCAAACAGCTTCAACACTATCAGTTCTTGGCTAATCTTATTTCTTTACTCATATCCATTTCAACACACTGCAAATTATTTTAAGCAAATCCCAAGGAGCATATCATATAAATCATTATATATTAGGTATAATTGTTTTTGTCTATGCAGCTAAGGGAAAATAATTCTTTCTTTAAACATACACAAAAATACACAATGGTAGTTCCCTAATATTATCAAAAAAAACTAGTCAATGTTCTAATTTTCTTGAATTTCTTTGTTTTTATAAGTTTTCATTTGCACTGATATTTAAACAAGATTCATACATTGAGTACAATTAATGGTATGTTGATATATCCCAAGTCTCTTTTGCTCTATAAATTCTCCCCCCATTTTTGTTCTCCTTGCAATTTTTACTATTGTTGAAGAA
>PVKE010010320.1:0-42738 GCA_004027555.1 Craseonycteris thonglongyai | reverse complement strand
TTTTATCTTCAGTGCATATTTATTTCTATTTTACTTTTGACAGATAGAGAGAGAGACAGAGACAGAGACAGCTAGAGAACCGAACTGTGGGAACTCCCCAGTTCAGCATGTGGGTCCTGCCTGGGCCGGAGCCGGGATTCAATCCTCGGTCCTCGGGGCCTCAAAGCGAGCGCTCAACCCGCTGAGCCGTCCCGGCTTTTCCCTTTCATCAAGTTTTTATCTCCAAAATATATCTTCAATTTATCTTTTTCCTCAGATATCCAGCCCAGTGGCTGGCAGATATGAGACATTCACTAGTAAAGGGTCAAATGAATGATGTCAATAGAAAACCAGGAAAATTAGTATAAAAAATGTGGACTTCTTAAATATGTTGGGGTCATAAAAGACAAAGGCACAGGGACTATTCTATATTAAAAAAAAAAATGATAACTGCATGGAATGCATGATCTGTGGTTGGATTCTGGTTTTTAAAAAGCCAGGTATAAAAGACACTTAGGGAAATTTAAATATAGATTTTATATAGATAATATTGTATCAATGGTATTATGATTATGTGGGAGGGTGTTCTTGTTTTTCAGAAATACAAGTTGAGGTTTTAGGCGTGATGTGTTATACCTGCAATTCATTTTCAACTGGTTCAGACAAAAGGAAGCTTATCTCAAGAGAGAGAGGGAATAAACAAATGTAGAAATTGTTAACAGTTGGGAATCTAGGTGAAAGTATATGGGTTTTCATTGTATATTCTGTTAATCTTACTGTATGTTTGAAAATATTTAAAAATAAAAAAATATTAAAAATTAGCAGTGGAGAAGAATTTAAAGGAAAAGATACTTCAGGACAATTTTTAAGCCCCCAAATGCTGAAATCCATTTTGAAGCAAATGGATTGTAATGTAACAAAGTCTAAGGATATACATACATAGTTTTATTTTATTTTTATTTATTTATTATTTCTTTTTATTTATTTATTTTTGACAGAGGGAGGGGGGGAGGGAGAGAGAGAGAGAGAGTGAGAGAACTGAACTAGGGGAGCTCCCAGTTCAGCATATGGGTCCGAATGGGCCGGGACCGGGATTTGATCCTCAGTCCCCGGCGCTGCAAAGTGAGCGCTTAACCCACTGAGCCATCCCGGCTTCCCCTCACATGCGTAGTTTTAGAGTTGATTTATTTAATAGGCAGGAAACGAAAACCGAGTAGAAATAAGCCTTTCTGGAAGTTACTGCTTTTAAAATTTTGGCGTTAAAGTCAATGGTCAATTGCCCACCAGGTGGCAGTGCAGGAGGGTGATTGTGTCCAGAGCAGCCCCGCTGAGAGCTGGGGTTCTTTCCCACCTAACGGGCTCCACATAAGGTCGCTCTTCTCTGCACAAAACATTTGTAGGATTCTTAGACCACTTTAGAAGAAAGAAAATGTAGGTAGTTGGACCATTTCCCGTTTCTTTCTCCCTGCTCAGATCTGCTTCTAAATTCAGTGGATTTTAGCTTTGGGTCCCCTGCTTCCTGGAGGTTTTGGAGGGGTCTGGGTATGAGAGGTGTTGATCTGCCCTCCTTTGTATCTGCTCCAAGGGCCACTAATGCATTTGCCCACTGGCATCTCAGGAATTATGATTGTTTTGTTTGTTTGTTTGTTAATTTGTTTTTTGGTTTGTTTTAATTACAAACTGCCAAATCATAGGCCTACTGCAATTCATCTTTATTTCCTAGGATCTATTAAAATCCTAGAAGTTCCATTTAAAGCTATGTATGTTCCTTCTTACTGAGTGGTTGACTAAAAAGGGCCATTTTCTGTATGCTTACACAAAAAAAGATGGGTTCATGTAAATATTGTAGAAAGTTACCTAGCAAATTAAATATTTAGCTAGTCGTAGGCAGTGTTCTTTCACCTAACATTTACCCAACGCCTATGGAGCCAGATTGTGTATCTAGGCTAGAATTAAAAACCACCAAGGTTCAGGTGTTAGCCTCAGTCTCTTGAGCTGTTTATAATTAGGTGAAGGTGACGGACGTGCCACTAAAAGATTTATACAAAGCCTTCAGAAGTAAGTGCTAAATTTAGGTATCAATAAAAGTACTTAGGGAGGGCAGGTGATGAGAGAGTATTGTTGCAGGTGGACGTGGTGGGTATCACTTGTCCTGTCTTGGCTCAGTACACCAAGTCCCGTTTAGAAGTCCTTCAAGGCCAAACTCAACATCAGTGCACCAGCCTACCAGCCTGTCTGGATAGTTTGCTCTGACTCTCCCCAAATGAATTAAGTATCCCTCCTGTGTTGTCATTGCATCCATTTCATACCTCCGTTGTAGTCCACTGCTCATGGTTGTTGATTTGCATGCGCTTCTCTTTTGAGGACAAAGACTGATTACTAAGGTTTATACATTCTTCCATTTTCTGGTCCCATTCTGGCCCTGCATGTGCTTTTCTTCCTTTGGGGTAGACTTTTTCCCTTTTCTTTCTTTCTTTCTCTCTCTCTTTCTCTCTCTCTCTCTTTCTTTCTTTCTTCCTTCCTTTCTTCCTTTCTTTTTCTTAAATTCAATGGCATAAACTTGCTGATATCCTCTCATAAAGTATAGGAGAGAAAAAAAATGAACTCTTCTTGAGTGCTTTTTGTGTGTTGAACACTATTCATTGTTAGGTGTTTTATGAGCATTTTCTCACTTAATCTTGTTCCTCTAACAAAAACAAGGAGCTTCTTCCACTTTCATGTCTTTGCACTTGGTATTTTCTTTCCTAGGAACTGTTTTGCCTCAAATCCTCCAGAAGGTGGCTCCCTTTTCTGCTAACAAACATGTAGGTTTATAAACCATTCTGAAGTTACTCTTGTTCCATTGGTTACCCCTCTCCTCTGGTCAGGGTCTCAGGGAAGGGATTAGCTGAGGGCAGGCTGAGAATTCGGGCCTCCTCCCTCTCTGTGTCTCCTTGCCTTTCTAACTGCTCCCAGAGTTGCGTCAAATCCTGGTCACTCGATGTGCCAGGACATCTCAGTGCAGTCTACTAACTTTTATTTATTTATTTATTTATTTTTTATTTTTTGCAGGGTTTTTATTTTTATTTATTTTTTATTTATTTATTTATTTTTGACAGAGAGAGAGAGAGAGAAAGAGAGAGAGAGAGAGAGATACAGAGACAGAGACAGAGAGAGAATTGAACTGGTGGAACTCCCCAGTTCAGCATGTGGGTCAGCACGGGCTGGGACTGGGATTTGATCCTCAGTCCCCGGTGCTGCAAAGTGAGCGCTTAACCCACTGAGCCATCCCGGCTTTCCCTACTAACGTTTATTACAATTGTTTTCTCCCACTTTGTGACTGGTAGTGCCATCCAGACCCCACTTCACATAGGAGATGAGGGATTCAGTTTTTGGTTAGCCTTCCTCTTGAGATAGCGCATCTTTTGACATATAGTTTTGTTCCTTATAACCTGGAAGTCTAGATCAGACCTTTATAAATAGATAGGTACTTAATAAAAAAAAATCCTATCTATTTGTACAGATGTAGTGTTAAAACAATATAACTAAGTACTCATATTCTGATATATAGTACAATTTTACCTTTGAAGACTCCATTTAGGTCCTGACTCTACTGATTCTCTGCATCTATGGTAATCCACATTAATCTTTCTTGCTCTAAACTGTTGTGGTCTAAATTTTTCAGTTTGGCTATTAATCTGAGAATTTTACTTAATTGCTATGTGTGTCTGTTGATTGTGGCAGTCAGTATCTTCTCAGTTTTTGCAGTGTTGAAAACCTACCACTTTTTAAAGGACATTTAAATATCCTTATATGATTTATTTTTGCAAATGGAGTTTTATTTTCTTACATGCAGTTTTAAAACGATGCATCTTGTTTATGTTTTCTTAAATATATTTTCACTTAAATGTAAGATTATTATTTTCCTACAGTTTTATTATTCATTTTATTCTCAGTATTCATATAAGAAGACTAATATGTTCAGGCATAACATTCCATGGAAATATTTCTTTCAGAAAATAAAGAATATTAACTATTTATTGAAGCTTATCTATAAAAAGCCATTTGGGATAGTACGCCTATTTTAATCTTTTATAGGACTTTGGGTTGAATTTTTATATTGCTATATTAAAGTCATTTTCAGCCTTCTATAGAAAATGTAAAAATATCAATATTTTAATAGTGATAATTGCCTGAGCATTCCTAATCGTATGTTGAGCTTTCTAATTCTTACCAGCGCTGCTCTTTCCTGGCAAAGTTTAAACATCAGTCTCCAATCAGTTAGATTAATCTCTATGTAATATAATTAAATTCATCTGACCTGGTTACTGGGTACGTTTCAGATATCAGACTGATTCTTATCATGACACCACTAAGAATATTTCAGTGTTAAAATTGACCTTTTGAATTAGCCTTTTTAAAATTTGCCAGTTATACTTAATAGAAATATTTCTTTTAAAAATTATCTTGACTTTATCAGTGTATTTATTTCAAAAACAAGTAATTATTAAATGTGTTTAAGGCAAAATGCCTTTAAAAACTAATGATTTTTCTTTTTATTTATAGAGATACTTTCTGGTTGGGAGCAACCATGCAGAAACAAAATACCGTGTCTTGAAAATTGATAGAACAGAACCGAAAGATTTGGTGGTAATTGATGATAGAGTAAGTATCTTCAATACAAACAGAAACTTTTGTACTTGTTTAGAGGATATGAAATATCCTCACATTTTCTAGTGATATATAATTTTTTTATCATGCATCAAACAATTACATCTGACAACCAATTTTTTCATGGTTAGGTAGAATTTGAATCTTTAATGTGGTTTCTAGAAATTACCGATGTCAAGTAGTATACCAGATTTACACTTTGTTTCTCATTTTGATTTGTTTTACAAAGCAAACTCTTTGGATAAGAATACATTTTCTTAAAGGTGACATTTTAATAATTCAGTGCTCTTAATATTTCATCTACCAAAGAGATTAATTATTACTATGCTTAATATGAACTTACTTGAAATCAGAAAGGATTTTTATACTGCAGACTATTATGTGGCTAAAAATCACCTGTGGGACCTCTTCCGATGACTTTCTTGCTATGTGCTAGAAAAATGATAGACTGTTCTTATCCAGATGTGATACTTATCCAGAGTTAGGAACACAAAACTTAATTCAGATTGGCACAAAAACATGAGGCTGTTAGTCAAAAGAGAAATATTATACAATATGGTGGTGTTGAACAGTTAATTTTAACTTTTTCAAATGAGAGAACCTAACTTACCCTTTGCATTAAAGTTCCTGTCTGTGAATATTTCTGAATCCATGTAGATTCCTGGATTTTCAAATATATTAGTAGCTACAGTTTGGAACCCATTTTCATTAAGCTCTTGTAAAACCGTTTTCTGTGTTATAATAATTTTAGATAAATTCTATTTTGTGATTTCTTGCATTCCTGGATGTGGGCTCCTTATGCCCCCCAAATCTGGGAGAATTTATTAATACAATGTAATGATTTATTAGGAGGTGAGAGTGGTTGATCAGAGATATTTTTGAGAATCTAAGAAAAGCTACAGGCCTTCTTATAAAAATGCACATATGATGGAAAATTTGCCTATAATTTTAAGGGGTTTACAGATTTCTTGAAATTTGTTTGGGAATTCCTTAAATCTCAGGTTCAGAAGACAAACTTTGATATAGTTTTTTGGAATAGCAACATGATCCAATAACCACCCTTACTAGCTAATATTAAATAATTTGTTGGCTTTTAAAAATTGTAGCTTAGTCCTTCACTGTTACATACTTCTCTGAGAAATAGCTAATGATTTTTGTAGGCAACTTTTAATTTTCAAGGGTAAAGAATAAATAATCTACAAATTATGTACAACCTTACAGATTAAATTTGCTTATTTTTAGCATGTATATAGTCCACAAGAAGTGAGAGAACTTCTAGGCCGCTTGGATCTAGGAAATAGAACAAAGATGGGACAGAAAGGTTCCTCCGGGTTATTTCGAGCTGTCTCTGCTTTTGGCGTTGTAGGTAAGAAATGTATCTCCCTCTTACTATTCTTTTTTTTATTTTCCCTACATAGACTACTTAAAAATAGTTTGCAAAGTTATATAGCTTTATAATTATAACCCACTTTATGTAGCTTTGGTTGTTTAAAATTTCATTATCCATGAATTGGATATCGAACAGCCTTTATATAGCATCTGCTATGTGCTCAGCACTGTGGTAAGGTTCATCTAAGATACAGACAAATAACAGAAAATAATTTGGGCCTTTAAGGAGTCTGCTATTTGACTTGTTGAGGAATGAGAAAGTAAAAATGATCTTGGACTAAAAACATCTGCCCTGCCATTCATCACCTGGAGAAACAGATGCAGGTAACACTGGCTTTAAAATAAACGGAATTTTGCCAGGGATATGCTGCAGTATCTAGTGTCATAAGCTCCTTCTTTGAGTGACTTCTTTTTTTTTTTTTTTAAAGATTTATTTATTGTTTTTGACAGAGAGAGAGAGAGATACAGAGTCAGAGTCAGAGAGAAGTGGGAGGGCCCAGAGCAGTCTCCATAGTAGCACATCATTGGTTTTTCCACATAGTTTCATTCCACAGGTGGGCGTGGGGCTGCACAGGGCAGGAACTGGGCTGGGGTCTTCACCCTGGTGAGAACTAAACTGGGGACACTCCCCCGTTCAGCATATGGGTCAGCATGCGCCGGGGTCAGGATTCAATCCTCAGTCCCCGGGGCTGCAAAGTGAGCGCCTAACCCACTGAGCCATCCTGGCTTCCCCATTTGAGTGACTTCTGCTTTCTTGGGGGAAACTTTGTTCTCTAGAATCACAGACTATCAGAAACTTTGCTGCTTATAATTTTGTCAGTGAGAGAAGCCATCCCCCTTCCTGCTGGATGACCTGAGTCTCTTTGACACAGAGAAACAGCCTCGATTTTCAACTCAGATGCAGAGCTTCAGGGGTTTCTGGACACAGCAGTACACAGCTGTGCTAACTTCACTGTTTTCAAGGAAACAGGACACGGATTCAGCTTCATAGTCCAGACGTGATACTGATTTCTTTCCATACAGTCCTGCTTTGTGTGAGCAGCTTTATGTAAATTGTACCTAAACTCTTCCCTCAAATCCTGTAACTCCTTTATTTATTCATGAACAAAGACAGATAGGGTTTTGACCTTTAAGCAATGCTGTGTGGCTTGGGGGCATTTGTGAGTCCTCTCAGTTCTTCTGGTGCACGTTGTCACTCACTGCAGGAAGTCAGTTAACCTGTCTTTGCTACACTGTGGATTGGTTCCTGGACTAGGATGTGGAACAAAATCCCATGCACGTGAAAGAACACTAAGACTGTAATTAAGGACCAAGCTGTGTAGTACAAGTTAAATAGTGGTGGAATTTACGTAATAGACAGATTACTTGGATCTGGAATGACCAGGAAAGATTTCTGGAGAAGGTGAGACTTGGGCTGGACCCTGAAGGAGGAATAAGATTTAGATGGATGTGAGGAAGAGAGGAGAGAACTCTGGTAGGAATGACAACAGAGCCACAGGCATGAAGATGCCCAGGGGCCCTAGAATGTTGGCAACTAGTTAGTTGGATGAGGTCAGATGGCGTGGGGTCTAGGAAGCCAAGAAGAGCCCAATTGTATCCCAGCGTCTCTGTTGGCAGAGCCGTATTTCAAGTCTATTTTTTTAACACTTAAAAAATTATCTCTGTGCTTCTTTTCCTTATTTTTTTTATTGTTAAATTTATTGGGGTGACATTGATTGATATCAATTACATTGTTTCCAGGTGTACAATTCTACATTACATTGTCTATACATTGCATTATGTGCTCACCACCCAGAATCAGCTCACTTTCCATCACCATGTGTTTGATGCCCCCTTCCTACTCCCCCCCACCCATGTTTCCCACCTACCTCCCCACTCAGGTAACTACTAAACTATTGACTGTGTCCATGAGTCTTTGTTTCTTTGCTCCTTTCAGTTTTATATTCCACCTATAAGTGAGGTCATACGTTTCTTGATTCTTTCATTCTGACTTATTTTGCCTAATAAGATGTTTTCAGGGTCCGTCCAAGTTGTCTCTGTGCTTCTTAAACCTACTGCGCTATAAGCAACATTGACTGAGTTATTGGTATCTATAGATGTTAAAATTAATATGGCTGTAACTATGCTGTAGTTTCAAATTCTTAGCACTTTCTATTTTGTGACTCTGTATTTGCTGATACGTTGATTATATTCTGCCATATTTGAAATTTGTTTTTCTCAGTGTGCTTTCAGAGCCCTTTATATATAACTCCTTTTAGGCCATTTTGTGTCTGCCATGGAAGTGGCTGCCACGGAAGATCAAGAGTGCTAGGTATGATTAGTTTCATCTCCATAGGACTATACCTTCTACTCCATCTTAACAAGTCCCTTGAGGTTACTTTCATGTTTAAGAGATAAGTGTTCATGGGTGTGTACATGTGTGTGTTTGTCATATGAGTTCACATGTTTAAATTTCATAAATTCCATATATACTAAATTTTTCTAAGTGTTGTTTATATTTTAAAGAAAATAACAGAAATAAACTTTATCTTAAATACAGTAAACTTAGTTAGTTACTTAATGGGTTAAACTTACTTCGTTAAATGTTGATACTTTATTACAACTTTTAAAATGGAAACTTCCTAAGGTATATGTAATATTGAATGCCTTAGTAGCCAGGATTTATTATTCAGAATTGAACTTTGTTTGATAATTAAGTATAGCAAAGTGAACATCAGTTATTGAATGGTATTTAAAAGTAGGTTTCTTTGGGTATTCTGAAGTTGTATTGGGCTGTTTGCCTTCATATTAAATGGCCCCTTGTATGCTGTGCTGTTTGGTTTTTATGGTACTTTAGTCATTCCTAATTGTTCTTGGCTCATTTGCTGTTAGCAGTTTTCCTTGCTTCATTTTAATATACTGATAACTAAGCTTACTTATAAAGGCAGAAGTTTTATTTTAATCAATTGATAACCAACTTTGTAATCATATTTATTTTATACATAAGTATTGGTTAATAAACTCTGGGTAAGGGCTGAAGGTGTCTCTGCTTTTTCTTTTTTTAAGGTGACATTCTTAGGTGTTGTGGTAGCTATTTCTTTTGCAATTAGAGGCCTTACAGGTTTGAGACTGTTCTCGGATGGTGAAGTCACTGAAAGATTGGCCTACTAATAAAGTAACTCAGTAATGTACTAAGTAAGCATTCATTATCCTTATGGAAATGTATTTTATGTATTCTAGTTGAAGCATGTAAATAAAGCTTAGAATCAGTGAAGAGTAAACAGGGAGTTAATGAAAGTCTATGATTTGTCTAGTACTATCTTAGAAATAACAAGGGACTCTGAAATAGCAAAACACAAAATGCTTATCTTTGAAAAGTGTGTAGTCTGACTATCAAAATAGTACATAGGTGAAATGACTGGAATGGTTGTCTTCTGTGGCTAAAATATTTTCTTTTCTTAAAAAAAAAAAAAATTAATTTTGTTGTTTGAGAGAAGGTGAGAGAGAGACAGAGAGAGAGAGAGAAGGGGAGAGGACCCAGAGCAGTCTCCATAATTGTACATCATTAGTTGTGACACAGTTTCATTCAACACAGGTGGATGTGGGTCCGTTTGGAGTGGGAACCAAACAGGGAGCCTCCCGCATGGGAGACAAGAACCTTCACCTCCATGCCATCCTGGGAGTTACCAGTTGTGCTGCATTTCAGTATATGGGTTTACACAGGCCAGGTCCAGGAATCGAACCCTGGAGATTGTGATTGCAAGGCAGGTGCTCAACTGCTGAGCTATTCTGGCATCCCTTAAAATATTTTCTATATTAGCTTTTATTTTATTATTCTTAATTTGTAAATAGTATTTTTGCTGGAATGTTTTAGACCATTACCATGTTAATTTAGAGCAGTGCTTCTCAGCTATCTATAATAAAGAACCAGATTTTCCCCCACCTGTATGTCACAGACCAACACATGATCCTATTGTCCAGAACTTGTTTGCACCTTGGACCATATGTGACTCATCACATAAGTTCAGTAATACTCACACTCTATGCCCTGTTTGAGACAAGTTCATTGATCGTGCACTTGGATTTTGTGGCAATCTTAAATTGCTGTAAAGTTTCTAACCCTTTACTTTCAGTTTGTTTACTTGTCTTTTTATGAGCTGGTACCAGAAGTTCATGGACCATCACTGGTCCCTAGACATGGATTGATCCAAGCCTGTAGCTGCTTTGCCCATTTCCAGCCTGCTCTATTGTTATTTGACGGCCAGCAGGAGGTTTGGGAAATCACTGGATGGGATGAAGAGCATCTTTCACTGAGTGGTTTTATCTGGTCTAGGGGCATGTCGATGGAGTTGATGGCTGGTGGTCTATAGTCGCACTACTCTGTGACCATCCTGGGTCTTCTGATAGCCTCAGGCCTATGTCTTTTTTTCTGCCTGTGTCACCTGTCAGACCGTACTCTTTTAAAGCTGTTAGTACACTGGAGGGAAATGGTGGAATAAGAAGTTTTAATCACTTCTTATTCCATGAGAAGCCGACTGAGCTGTGGACTCAGTTATTACTTAAAATGGCACACTTAGAGATTGATTGCAGATCCAAGATAACAATGAAAACAACAACAACAACAACATCAAAGTGTGAGCCTCAGACTAGTAAGGAAACAGTCGACTGGGTATTAGAGAATCTCTTTGGTTCCAGAGGACTCTGCTGTGTAATGGCTCGAGGTAGCTTGTGGAGGCTTTTCATCCTTCTCTGCCAGAGTGCTGACACCCTCCCCCGATTTTAATGGTGGACTATAAATGTACTTGGTAGGAATACTGGAAAAAGAGAGAGTGACACTTCCAATCTGTGGTAAAAAGGAAGAAGAAAATACTTTCTTGTATAATGTGCTGAGGGCTTTTTTCCCTTTTTGTTGCTGGTAGAAAAAGAATCTCTTTTGTGCAGTATATTTACTGTCTTCTTTTACAGATTATAAAAGGAAAGGCAGAATGATATTAAATAGTAGAACTAAAACCATAAAATTCAAATTCAATTGGAATGCAAGGTGAGAGAAATTATTATAGGTTTTTTGGGGTTGTTTTTTGTATAAAAAGTAAGTGCATAGCAAGAATAAAAAGGAAAGTCTTTCATCTTGGAAATATTTATCACTGAAATCCAATTAGATTCTCATTTTGAGTGTTTTTCTGTTGCTTCTGAGAGCCTTACTTTTAAAGTTTTATCCTTCTAAAAGGATAACTACTTCCTAACTTGCTTTTAATGTGATTGTCATCAGCTTTTTTTCCTTCCCATTCCTATGTCCTTTAGCTTCAGTTAGGGAATTTGGGGCTCATTTCTCAGGCAAGAAAAGGACTGTAAATGAGCATTTAAAAAAAAGTACTTTGTGCTTTGTGGATCTCTAAAATATAAGTATTTTTCATTGTTTTAATAGCATCTTTTCTCAGTAGTGTGGCTTATAACTCCTTGAGGTGTCTTTCTAATATATTTCAGCTCATTTATGTTAACATATTCAGTTACTAGTTTCCTTTTTTGTCAGCTGAGAATAAGCAAGACACAGACAGTAGGTGTTTGTCAACTCTAGAGCAAAAATTGATAGCACCAAGATCCTAGCTCAGATTTTGTAGACTATAACACTCTGAGAGATGGATACAGCAAGAGAGAGAGAGAGAATATGAGCATACACACATGCACCCAAGAGAAAGTTAGTTTTGAAAGGTATTTTGGCTAGATATAAGATTCTTAGTTGACAGTTTTTTTCTTTCATTGCTTTGCATGTTATCCCAGTGGTATTAACTATTTGTACCTTGTTGTGCAACAAATCTCCAGAACTTTTCATCTTCAAAACTGAAACTCTTATATTATTGAACAATAACTCATCTTCATCTTGTATATATATTTTACTTAACGGCACTTCAGTCCTATTTGGTATTATGTGCTACTGAAACGAGCACACTTCAGTCCTATTTGGAACACGACTAAATGTAAAAGTGTGAATGAATGAAATGAAATTGTTTAGAGTAATATTTTTAAGTGAGAGAAACGCTATTATAGATAGTTCTCGAGAATAATTCTAATATTTCTGAAAATTTGGCTATAAATCAGAGAGAAATAGAGTAGAAAACGTGTCAAAATTATTTTGCCTTTAAAATATGTTATCTAAAAGCATTACCAACTAATTTTAGGAAACATTCTATTTATCTTTCTTTTTCATTGTGTAGGTTTTGTCAGGTTTTTAGAAGGCTATTATATTGTGTTAATAACTAAAAGGAGGAAGATGGCAGACATTGGAGGTCATGCAATATATAAGATTGAAGATACAAATATGATCTATATACCCAATGACTCTGTACGAACTACTCATCCTGATGAAGCTAGGTATGTGCTGGTGGTAACTACTGTGTTGTTTTTTTTAAGGTGGTAGAACAATTAGAAAAAAAAGATTATTAATGTTATTTTAAAAATACTGGCTCAAAATTCTACTTTTATTCAAAGGCTTTGAAAAATCTCCATTATAACAATGTATTCAGGTGAGAATCAACAGTGGCTGCTAAAACCATTAGGTGAGAGATTATTGAGAAACACAGTACTCACTCAGTCTCAACATACACTGTATGGATCTCTATTACTTACAAAGAGGAAAGCGTGGCAAACATACTTAACCAAATGATCAAACTTAGCATCTTCAGTAATGAGACAAAATTGACATTATTTACCTCTTAATATGAAGCAATGGGGAGAACACAGATTACCTGTACAGTTTTCTTACTAAAAATATTTCACTTGAATCTAAACATGAGAAAATAATCAGGCAAATCCATATTGTGGGACGTTCTGTGAGACAACTGGCTTTGGCTCTTCAAAAATGCCAATATCATCAAAGACAGAAAAGTCAGAGGACTGTTTCAGATTTTAGAACAAATATGACAATCAAAGGCAACAAGTGAATTTCTGTTGGATCCTGAATATAGATGCGTGCATGAACACACACACACACACACACACACACACACACACACACACACACACAATTATAAAGGACTTTATTGGGACAGTTTGTACATGGATTATATAGGGAATGAATATTTAATTTTGGGCATACTTGTGTATTTAAAGAGAAAATGTATATGTGTGAATTTAGAGAGACTCAACGGTGAATTCAGATAAAGGACATACTGGTGTTCATTGTACTATTTTCTTCCAATTTTTCTATAGTTTTTAAACCTTGAGAAAGTTTTGGGGAAATTATTAAAGGTTTTGAAATGTGGGAAAATGCTATTAATAAATTTATAGAGAAAAAATAGATTTATTTTAATAAGTAAACATTTATAAATATACAAATTAAAATGAAACAAAGGCATGCTTATAAGTTTTTAGGGAAAGCAGCAGTTTAGATTTTAATTATATTCTGTACTTTATAGTGTTATTCTAGATACATGAACCAAAATTTAAAGGTGGCATGGCTGTGCTGTCTAAATGACTTATTTATTTATTTATTTAAAGGTTTATTTTATTTGAGAGAAGTTGAGAGAGAAAGAGAGAGGAGCGGGGAAGGCCCCAGAGCAGTCTCCATAGTTGTACATCATTAGTTGTGACATAGTTTCATTTCACACAGGTGGATGTGGGGCTGGACAGGGCAGAAACTGAACTGAGAGCCTCCTGCATGGGAGGCAAGAACCTTTGCTGCCATCCCAGTGGTTACCAGTTACACTGCATTTCAGCATATGGGTTTACACAGGCCAGGGCCGGATTCGATCCCCTGACTACATGGTTGCAAAGCAAGTGCTCAACCTGCTAACCTATCCTGGCATCTTCATCTGAAAGACCCTTGCAGAGAATAGTTTTCTGGACTCCTGTAAATTATCTTTGATGATATTGGAAGTGAGGTTGCTAAAAAGTAATTGATTCCAAATGATGATAAGTAGAATTTACAAGATAAAATGGGCCTTTTTCTTACACAGACAATAAAAATGATATCCCATATAGCTTATAGGCAGGCATAGTATATTGATTAAAAGTGAGTCAGATAGACCAGTGAATATGAATCTAAGGGATGGGAAAAAGTTGAAGAGGTTTATATTATTTATAAACCCATCTTTATGATTCTTTAGCCAAGAATAGTAAAATTATTTTGTTCTATATAGTGATCTATCTTTAATGAGTGAAATTATCTTATGATTAATACTGTGTAGCAAAACAGACATCCAGAATAAATACAATTATATTAATAGCTTGTTATAGGTAGATTAAAGCACTATTACCAGATAGGTAAAACTTTAACATTTATAAAACTGTAATTAAGTAGTACATTTAAGCAAAAATATTTGGTAAAATGTTAGGAAATAAAATACAGTGCTACTAAACATTTCATATATAATTACAAGTAGAGGTTATCCTTGTAATGCATGGTTGTATCAACATTAGAAATTTGCTAGAGCAATTCTACCATATTAAAATGTTGGGAAAATTATGATTATTTTAATATTTATAACTGCTCCAGATGAAATCCTAATCCAGTTATGGATTGTATTCCTAAATTTTAATGAGTATATTTATAAACATAAATGTATTTAAGTGTATATATGAGTATATATTAAGCTATGAAAAAATAATAGTATTGTACGAACGTAATGAGCTTTGACTTTTGTTTTGTTTTGTTTTTGTTTAGGTATTTACGAATATTTCAAAATGTGGACCTATCTAGTAATTTTTACTTTAGGTAAGTTTGAACTTAGTTTTTCTCCATCAGTCACTTAAATGTTTATATTATTTTACAGGATATAAAAACAGAATCAGAGGACACAGTAGTACTTCCTGTATTCTTTTTTTTTTAAATGGCCAAATTATTTTATTTAAGAGCATAGTAAATACATGTATTTCCTCCTTTTAAAAATATGGTATTTGAGGAGATTCTGGGATAGCTCAGCAGGCTGAGCATTTGCCTTGCAACCTTGAAATCTGGGAATTGAATCTTGGCTCCTGGCCATGTAAACCCATATGCTAAACTGTGACTCAAATGGTAACCACCTGGATGGCAGCAAAGCTTCTTACCTCCCACTCAGGAGGCCCCCGGTTCGGTTCCCGTCCTTCACTGCTCCACATCCACCTGTGTGGAATGAAACTGTCATAACTAATGATGTACAACTATGGAGACTGCTCTGGGCCTCCCCCTTCTCTCTCTCACCTTCTCTAAAACAATAAAGTAAATCTTTAAAAAAATATGATATTTGAAAAATTTAAATAGGTAAATTAAAGGGTAATTATTCTTAATATAAAAATCAGTTTTGTTTTAGATGAGATTTTAATGAAATGCTCTTATTTTGTCATTTAGAATTACAAAAATGAAATTTGCATTTAGTCTCTAATACAGAGTTGTAACAATTTTACAGTTCAATTTTCAGTTAACAATTTAGCAAAATTAAGTAAAAATAAATTTAAAATATGAAGAACTGTTTCAATGCCAACATAATGAGTCTCATCCTTATCCTGGGAGCAATGGAAAACCGTTGATGGTTTTACATGGTTTAGGGCCCATGATCAGACTTTTGTTTTGAAAATATTGTCCTCAACATAGAGAACACATGGATTGGTCCAAGGCTAAAGTCAATGCTGAAAGACCACATAAGAGGTGACCGTAATTATCCAGAAAAGGGGTGACTCTAGCTTAAACTAGGGTGGTGTGATTGAGATGGAGAGAAGCAATGGAGTCGGTAGATGTGATGATGGGCTGGATTTAAGATGAGGGAGCGGATGATCTCAGGCTTTGCAAATGATAGCCATTTCTTGGGGAGGAATGTAATAGTAAGTGTATGTGAAAATATATCCTAAGAAAGTAGATCAGGAGAGAAAATATTAATCCCTAGTTGAAAAGAGACATTGTGGTTTATTTATGACAGTCCAAACAGACAGACCAACCAACACAGGATAGCTCAAATATGACACTTGAGCAACAGGCAAGTAAATTATAGTATGTGAAGAGCATCATGGTACAGTATTATACCACTATTGATGTGACCAATATGTGGGCCTGGAAGCTACAGAGTTATTGTACTAAATGGAAAATTCTATCAGCTATAATATCCAAATTAAAAAGTAGAACACAAAATACTGTGCAGCAATAAGAACTTAAATAATGAAAGTGGGCCGAGAGTGATACAATTACTGGTGCTATATCCTGATATGGTACTTTGCATTATTTTAAAATTTTGAAAAATTGTTAATATAATTAGCTATTTATTTATCTTTGAAATAAATAAAAACATGTCTACTATGTAGAGTGAATTATGTCTTCATTGATATAAAACTCTAAAAGAAGTAATTAACAGTAATACTATATAATGAAGGGCTCCTAAAGAAATAATTTTCACTACCACAAATGTTTATTGAATGTATATTTCCATTATATTTGTCTCAGTCATGTGTTTTTCAGCCTATATATTGTTTAATCTTATGTTTATAGCATCTGTGAGTTATTACTGAAGGTTGGTGGTATGGTTAGAAATGGTCTTCTCCTGCTTTATGTTTTTCAACTTTGTCTGCATTGCCATACTTTCTTCCTTTTTCTTTTTTAAGATTTACTTTATTGTTTTGAGAGACAGTGAGAGAGAGAGAGAGAGAGAGAGAGAGAGAGAGAAGTGGGGAGGGCCCAGAGCAGTCTCCATAGTTGTATGTTATTAGTTGTGACATAGTTTCATTTCACACAGGTGGATGTGGGGTCCTGTGGGGTGGGAACCGAACTGGGGGCTTCCTGCATGGGAGTAGTGAACCTTCCCACCATCCCATTGGTTACCAGTTGGCCACATTTCAGCATATGGGTTTGTATGAGCCGGGGCTGGGATTTGATCCCTGGACCTCAAGGTTGCAAGGCAAGTACTCAACCTGTTGAGCTATCCCAGAATCCCTTGTGTTATATTCTTATTCCTGTTTTATTATAAAGTCAGTTACAGTATGATCATTAATAATTAATAGAATTAATTTAGTTCATAGGTAAACCAGAGTATAGACCATGCACCATTGCAGTAGATATTGTAACATCTGTAGAACTCTATTCAGATACCTATAAGAGTGTGACCCTTTTGTACAAAGCCATGAAATTTGATTGATTTCAGTGTGAAGCAAAATAATGCACATTGAAAATCAATGAATGTAGGTTATTTACACTTATTATATATTTCTAGTCAGCAGATGCCTGTCATGCAATGATCTTTGAATTTCCAATTATATTCATGGTTTACTCTGTTTTACAGTGCCTATTTGAGCAGCATTGCTTTTAAGTAAAGTAACAGGTGATAAGTAATTTAGTTCAGTTTTTAATTTCATATGTGATTAAAAAGATAGAAATATGCTTTGCTTATGTTATTCTTACTAAGTTTTAGTTCTGTTCTCAGTTACAGCTATGATTTGTCTCACTCGCTTCAATATAATCTCACTGTCTTGCGAATGCCCCTGGAAATGTTAAAGTCAGAAACAACTCAGACTCGCCAAGAGAGTTTTGACATCTTTGAAGATGAAGGATTAGTTACACAGGGTGGAAGTGGTAGGTTGTCTTCAATACATCTAATATGTGTTAAATGTGGCCTCCATGAAATGGCATCTTATTAAATATACTCACATTTTCTTAATATTTCTCCATCTCTCATTGCTTTCTGTGCTTATATGAGGTTGCTTCAGATATATGAACTTGACCAAATCATCTGTACAGAGATGATGAATCACTAGGTGATTTTATTGTGGGCCAGGCAGAAAATGGTAGCTGACGTTTTTATAAATTTCAAACTTAAAGCTAAGGCAATTTAGCTGAATTAGACTTACTATGGAAACATACTAAGTCAGTAGTGCCTTGGGCATCTTGCTTTATGAAAACTTAAGTGATGAACATGTGGAATGTAATCTAAGTTCCAGAAGGTTTGTCCTTGCAGGACACCCAAGAAGAAGCTGTGCTCTGATAGCATTTTGCCAAAGGTTCTGATCCACTCTAAGAAGACTTAAACTGTTACTTAAATTGAATGCCATCTCTACCATTGCCTTTGACTCTTGATTGACTATCACTTGAGCTAGGGTCAAACCCAGTGCAACCTCCATACCCCAGAACAGCTAGATCATGTAAATTTGCCCTAATTCAGAACCTGCATTATAACTTACACTACTTAGGGACTGGTGGAGAGTAAGGTAATATCTGCCTGAATATTTGCTTAAGTTATTTCTTCTAGCTATCACCTTTAGCAATAGAAAAGCTAAAAGTATTACTAAATTTCATCCCAGATATGAATTTGAATATTTGTTCTGGGATCTGAATTAAGCCTTTGAAGCCACTTACTGTTGTACTATCATTAGGACAATTATTCTTGATAGATATGAATAATCTTTTCTGTCCTTTTATTATTTTATTTATTGGGGTAACATTGGTCAGTAAAATTATATAGGTTTCAAGTATACAATCCTATCATACATCACCTATATATTGCATTGTGTGTTCACCACCCAGAGTCAGTTCTCCTTCCATCATCATATACTTGATGCCCTTTTCTCTCTTCTACCTCCTCCTCTCTCTTAGTTTCTTTTCTGTCCTTTTAATGCACGACACAGAAATGCATAGTACAGACACAGATTGGAGTCCTGTCTTTGCCACTTACCAGCTCTGTGACCTTTGGCAAGTTACTTAATAGATCTGAACCTCAATTTTCTAAACTGTAAAATGATGCTACTGCTACCTCAGATCCATGCTCCCAGCCCTGAATACTCTGTGCTGTCTGTCTCTTGGCCTTATTCAAGTATTTGTATATGTGTACTTAATTTCCCTGTTGTTTTCTTTTCTCTTAGGTTAAAAACTCTCACAGATCAGAAAATGTGTTTACTCTGACTTTGTATAGAATGAGCACAGTGTACTGGGTGATGATATGAATTATATCTACTGAAAATGGCAATGCTATTTATCTGGCATTTTATTTTGAAGTTAAAAATAGAAGTTTAAGATCTTAAAAATGAGTTGAATGTCAACCAATTTTCTTATCATTCTGATACCAATTTTTATTTTTCAGGGGTATTTGGAATCTGTAGTGAGCCTTATATGAAGTATGTGTGGAATGGTGAACTTCTGGATATAATTAAGAATACTGTGCATCGTGACTGGCTGTTGTATGTTATTCATGGATTCTGTGGGCAGTCAAGTATCCTTTTAAAAAAATTAAGATACATATTAAACTTATACTGTAGCAATTTGTAGAAAGCTATATATGAATTATAAGGTTATAATTAACATGCTGTGTATGTAACAGGAAAACTTACCCATGATGCCATGTAGTAGAAATACAAAGAGAAATGCAGATCACTGAAAGAGATCTATTATGTATGCAGAAAGAGAAATAACAAGAAAGAAGATACTAGATGCATAGTGTGCCGTGTCGATGATAAGTGCCATTCTTACCTGAGAGAGGGAGCAGAATCCCTGGTGGGTGAATGAAAGGATGGGGCATCCTCATAGGAAAAGTCAAACTTGGCCTGGGCCTTTAACAAAAGTCTGGCCTTAGCAGTGAGCAAGGCGTGCGATCATGGATTGGGGAAGCACCATGTATGCAGAGGTGGAAAAGTTAATGGGTAAATTCTTGTGGCTTGTGTTTAAAACCCCTGGAAGGTACAGTGTGGTGGGAAGAAGACTGGTTAGGGGTGTTCAGATTGCCAGTTATTGAGTTGCTTTGGTGGTCAGATGAAGGACTTTAGGTTTGGTGCTAGAACTTTTGAAGGTTTTTTTGTTTGTTTTTTTTCCCAAGAGAGCTGTGTACAAAGCAGAGCTGAGTAATCTTGAGTTGGCAGCCTTTTTTTTTTTTTTTAAGATTTATTTTTACTGTTTTTGACAGAGAGAGATACAGAGACAGAGAGAATGGGGAGGGCCCAGAGCAGTCTCCATAGTTGCACATCATCGGTCTTTCCACATAGTTTCATTTCACAGTTAGGCAGGGGCTGCACAGGGCAGGAACTGGGCTGGGGTCTCACCCCAGTGAGAACCGAACTGGGGGCACTCCCCAGTTCAGCATATGGGTCCACACGGGCAGGGGCCTGGATGCGATCCTTAGTCCCTGGGGCTGCAAAGTGAGCGCTTAACCCACTGAGCCATCCCGGCTTCCCCGGCAGCCATTTTTAAGCTGGATTAAATAAAATGAGACTAAGAACAAAGGATATGAGTTAGAGAAAAGATGCACTGGTTCAGGCATAATAGATTAAATACAAGTAGCCTTGGGTTAAGCGGGTGAGGTCAATTTTATAAATACATTTTTTTCCCTTTCATTTAATTTCTAGCTATGTTGAAACCTTTGGAAAAAGTGCTATTATGAGGTTTATGAACACAGTGTATGCTTTCTAGAAGTGGGGTTTAGGTTTTTTCTATCCCTTTTTGAGATCAAGTCTGGCACTTGTGTACCTTGCATGTTTTCTAGTTTATATTCTTCCTTATGCCTTAGCTTGTAAGACCTATAGTGAAAACTTTAACAGGGTGGTTGTTTTGAGACGAGTAAGTGGGTGAATGTGATTGATCGATATTATGCCCTTTTGGGCCAGAGCATTTGGGAGGAGTGGAATCAAGGGGTACAGCTGGAGAGGTTAGCCTTCAAGAGCACCAGTGCTGCCTTCTTTGTGGCAAGGGAGAGAGAAGAGAGGCTAGATGAAGACACATAGGAATTTTGAAATGCAGATGAGTGATATTTATGTGCTGCACTTGAAGATCAGTCTTTCTTACTCTGTCATCATTTTCAACCAGTGAGTGGTATTATCTACTTGATCATTCACTGAATAATGAGATTTGGCTCTGAATTAGTTTTTTTCTGTTTTTGGAAGTAAAATCTACCTGGAAATGACAAAAGGTTTTCACCACCAAGGACACCAAAAAGAATGTGTCACAGTTTCTAAAGGCAATTTCTAAAAGGTATGTGTAGTTCCAAATTGTTTTGTATTACCAAGAGTGCAATAAATGTTTGTTTTTTTAAAATAGTGAATAGCACCATAGATTACAGTTTTAAAGCTCATTAGTTTAAACAATGAATCTAGTCTCCTATGGTACTTATTAAGCATTTAGTGAATTCTAGAAGTCTGTATGATGATAAAAGTAATTACTATTTATTGAACATTTACTATAGTCCAGGCACTGATTTAATACACATTTCCTAACCTAGTCCTCCCAACCACCTAATAAAATTAGTTACTTTATTAATACTTTATGGAAGATAAAACAGGTTTAGAAAGTTAAATGAGGTGATATAACTAATAAGCTATATGTTGGTTAAATATGGTGTTCAGTTTTTGCAGTTAGGTGACAAATTTGGATTGCTTTAAACTTACTCTATTTCCTCAACATTGTATTTTGATTCTTAATTTAAATAGCCTGTTAGGTGATGTACACTCTTTTTTTTTTTAATTATTTTATTTTATTTTTTTTTTTGTTTTGACAGAGAGAGAGAGAGAGAGAGAGAGAGAGAGAGAGAGAGCGAGAGAGAGAGATACAGAGACAGAGAGAGAACTGAACTGGGGGAACTCCCCAGTTCAGCACATGGGTCCGCACGGGCTGGGGCCGGGATTTGATCCTCAGTCCCCGGCGCTGCAAAGTGAGCGCATAACCCACTGAGCCATCCCGGCTTCCCCAAGACGTACACTCTTTTTGACAGGTGTGTGGTTTCTGAGACTAAGGGAGGATCAGTTGTACCTGTTTACATCCATTAGATGACTATAGGGAGAGACTAGGTCTTTTCTTAGTCAATGACCTTACCATTTTCTCTGAAATTCTCATAAAACCACCCCTTAGAGAAGCCTGTTTTTGCCTTAAATACGTGCACAATTTGAAGAACAATTGGACCCAATGTTGTTTATTCTTGGATGGAGCTTTTTGGTGTTCTTTAGCCCACTCGACAAGATCTGTTTAAATGTGTATTTAAGGTATAATGATTCCCATGGTTTGGTGTGACAGTCATAAATCAACTTTAACTTGATTTCTAAGAGCTGTTGATCTATGGACGACCAGTGTATGTCACTCTAATAGCTCGAAGATCCAGTAAGTTTGCTGGGACCCGTTTTCTCAAGAGAGGTGCAAACTGTGAGGTAAGATGGAGAAACCACAGTGCTGCTGGCATTTTAATCTTTTATATCAGCTTTACTGAGAAGATGTAGCAAAGTGGAATTTTAGAAAGTGGGATGTCTGAGTGTGGGACAGTTGCAAGAGAATAACTTTTCAGATTATCTGAAACTTGGAGGAAATATGACTGATATACAGATGTTCTGAAGAATCAGCTACCTTACAGTGAGTTATGCAATGTTGACCTCAGGGAGTGAGGAAATGTTTCATGTTTTGGAGGATGAGCCATTTCTGTAAATGTGTGAGAAGACGAAGTACGTAGTTCGTGTAGAGACTAAAATAGCAAAGCACCTCCGCCTAAGGAATTAGTGCAGGGGAGCACTGTTGTTGGGAATGCATCCTTGACAAGAAGACCAAGGAGAGCAAAGCATGGGAAATCCTTTACCAACTCTTCCCTCTGCCTTAGTTTGGCTCAAGGGAGATTCCTTACTCTGTTCACTACTAGAAAATAATGCCAACAAAATTTTCATCTGTCCTGCCCTCAGTCACTCTGTACCCACTGAGTGCTCTGTCTGTCTGCTGTGGACATTTTGAGTCTTTAGCAGATGTGTGATCGAGTAGGCAGGGCAGATGGAGTGAGACCTTGGGTTTTAATTCTGGCTTAAACTAGCAACATTGTTCTTAAAATTATATCAACAGTGAAAATAGTTGTAACTGGCATTTAAAAAAATCAAAAGTTTGTAGCAACACGTATATTATTTACTTTTGCATGGTCAAAGGGTAACCAAACAGGCATGTTGTTAATGCCACTAAACTGACTGTCATATTCATATATACACTTTTTTATAATTTCTTTCACTTACAGGTGATGTTCAATATTTCATATTAGTTTCAGATGTATAGCATAATGGTTAGACATTTATATACTTTCTGCAGTGATCCATGTACCGTATACTCTTATAAGTAAAGCTACCTTCAGACCCTTTCTTTCTTTTGTTCATCAGGCATTATTTGAATCTCACTTTTATCCTTTCAATTCCTTCTTGGTCTTCAGAAGCAAATTTTTAAATTGCACTCATTTTCTTCCTTCCTATGTAATTTCATGGAATTGTTTTTCTTTTCTCTCCTCTGCCAATTTTATCACTCAAGCTGTTCTCTACTACTTGTATTATTAGCTATTTAATTTTATTTTTTCCTAGACTTTTCTCTGCTATTTTAAGTTGCCTCCTTTTATTACATTTTTTTTTTTTTTATTTATTGTTAATTGTTTTTCTTTTCTAATGTGTGCATTGAATATTGATCAACATTTACTTCTTTTAAGACATTAAAACTAGGAATTATAATTTCATTGCATTTTCAAAATGGTTTCCATTAAAAATTCTGAGGACACAAAATATCTTTAAATGTACCTTTCTTTTCAGGGTGATGTTGCAAATGAAGTGGAGACTGAACAGATACTCTGCGATGCTTCTGTCATGTCTTTTACTGCAGGAAGTTACTCTTCTTATGTACAAGTTAGAGGATCAGTTCCTTTATACTGGTCTCAGGACATTTCAACTATGATGCCTAAACCACCTATCACATGTGCGTGGAACAATCTTTTTAATAGTAACTCTTCTTTACCCACATTTTGAGATAATGGACTAATTGTCACATAAATCTCATAAGTGCTTAGGTTTTAATAAAGCTTTAGTACTGGAAAGATAATTTGGAAGAGGGACTCCTATTATTTTTATGCAATAAATTTTTATTTTTTTCTTTAATTTTGGCTGCTAGTAAATTATTTATATTTCATTTCAGAAATGTAAGAATTATTCAGACTCAATACATATATGAAGAATGAGTGTCTGATAAGCTCGAGAGGAATTTGGGAAGTGAAACTACTAGAAAATTAGTTGAATTGCATTTCTTTAAACATGAAAAGACTAAGCAGTATTCTGTACTTGTTTTATTCTTGCTTTGTAATTTTCATTCTGATATTTGTTCATCTTTTTTTCTCCTCAGTGGATCAAGCAGATCCATTTGCCCATGTGGCTGCCCTTCACTTTGACCAGATGCTTCAGAGATTTGGCTCCCCCATCATCATCTTGAATTTGGTGAAGGTATGATGTGCTCACCTGCCTGGTTATGGAGTTCAGTCACACTGGACAACCTTTTTCTCAGCACCTAAGGGTTTAAGAAGCTTGCTTTGTCTCTCCCCAGAGGAGAGACCTGCAGATTTATTGTGCTATGATGGCTCACTGTGTCTGAGCTGTCTGAGCCACTGTCTTTTGGCCTCAGATTCTATGTGACCACTTCCCTGGGTACCTGGGAGAACTAATGTTGGGTTTCCAAGGAAAGAGAGCAGTGCAGCCTCCTGATCTCCTGGGGTGAAGTAGGTATGGGTGAAATTGTGCTTTGGTTTCCAGGACAGCTTGGAGAAAGAGGCATGGAAATCAAACAACTGTAGCCTAGCCCTGATGCAGCCAGTGCACCTGACAACCTGGAAGATCTCCTGCACAAGTTAATATGTAGTAATAAGCTCTTAAGGCTAGATTCAGAAATTGGGGTGCCATTGTGGCTTAAGAATTGGGTAGACAAGGAGGTGGCATGGCCTTATAGTGCTGTGCTTTTTTGTTAGAGTACAGTGTCTGGTCAGCATAGCTTGTGAATATGAGTTAGCACTCAGGTCAAAGGCTTAGGATGGAGGGCAGGGAGACCAGATAATAAATTGTATCTGTATATGTGCAGCCAAGTGAATTGAAAGAATCTCAGTGTGCAGCTAAGGGAGTATGAAAAGCGAGAGTTTTGTTATTTTTGCTTCAGTGCCCATCTGTCTTGTAGTGTCTGAGATTATTTTGAGAGGTTGGTTAAAAATATCACTCAATTTAATAAAAAAAAAAAGGAATTCTGTGTTCATTTAGTCCATCTTTTAATAAGTATTTTTAAAGGTTTCCTTGGTGCCAAGTCAATCATAGAAACAGTTCCTGTCTTCACAGAGCTAAGAGTCTAATGGAGGACATGGTGAAGTAATTCAGAGGTACGAGACAAGCTAAATGGTGCTACGAGAGCTTAGAATGGGACTGACGTCTTCCCTGAGGAAGTGATGAGTCAGTCCAGCCTGAAGGAAGAGGCATTAACTAGGCCAAAAAGAAAGAGAATAATATTTAACTCAGAACAAACAGCAGGCACAAAGGCCCTGGGACAGGAGAGGATAGGGCGCCCTGAGGAAGAAAAGGCCTGTATCCGTATGGCTGGGGCCCAGAGGATGAAGGCAAGAGAGCCTGTTGTGAGATGAGGCGGATGAGGTAATTTCAGCCAGACAATGCAGAGCCTCGTAGGATGTGTTAATGAGTCTCATCTTTATTCTGCAAGCAATGGAAAACCGTTGATGGTTTTACGTGGTTGAGGGGCTCATGATCAGACTTTTGTTTTGAAAATATTGTCCTCAACATAGAGAACACATGGATTGGTCCAAGGCTAAAGTCAATGCTGAAAGACCACATAAGAGGTAACTATAATTATCCAGAAAAGGGGTGACTCTAGCTTAAACTAGGGTGGTGTGATTGAGATGGAGAGAAGCGGATGGAGTCAGTAGACACGATGATGGGCTGGATTTAAGATGAGGGAGAGGATGATGTAAGGCTTGATTCCTAGGTTCCTGCTCAGGTGAGTGGTGGCAATGCCATCCACTATAACAGGGAACACTGACTGAATGGGGAAGATCAAGAGTGTGGTTAGGAGAGGTTGAGGTTTGCCGTGTTCTTGAGCCCTCTAAAAGGAGATGGCAGTAGGCGGTCAGTATGTGAGTTGGAAGCTCAGAGGAGAGGTCTGGACCCAGATGTGATTTTGTGACTCATCCATGTACAGGTGCTATTTGAGGCACGGGCAACGATGGGATGCCCATATGGAGGGTATAGAGTGAGAAGAGGGAAGAGACTCAGGTCCAATCTTGGTACCTCCAGCTCTTTTTTTTTTTAATTATTTTTGACAGAGAGAGAGAGAGACTGAGAGATACAGAGACAGAGAGAGAACTGAACTGGGGGCACTCCCCAGCTCAGCATATGGGTCTGCATGGGCCGCGACCAGGACTCGATCCCGGGTCCCCGGCGCTGCAAAGTGAGCACTCAACCCACTGAGCCATCCCGGCTTCCCCATCTCCAGCTCTTAATGTCCAGGTAGAGTGGTCTGAGTCTATAAAGAGAAGTAGGGAAGTAAGGAAGTAGGATGAAAACCAGGTAAATGCTGTGGTATGAACCACAGGAGAAAGCACGTTTCACAATAAAGGAAGGAGGTGGTCAACAGTGGTAAATCCTGCTAACAGGTCAAGTAAGATGAGAAGGGAAAAAGTGCTTGTTGGTGTTAGCAACCCTGAGGGCGCTGAGTGAAGCTGACTGAGGTGTGGGGAAGAGTGAGCACGTGGTGGCAGTGAGTAGAGTACTTCAAATGAAGAGTTGGTATTTTTATCAATTTGTTTTCTTTAAAGAGATCATAATGATGTGTCTAAAAGCCCGTGGGAAGAATCTATTTGATATCCTTGAGAAGAGGTATAAAACACAGGAGAGAGAAGGGAAGATCAGGGCTAATTTCAGGTTGGTGATCAGGATTTCTTAAATGGAACCATTCTGCTATTACCTGGCTTTTTCTGGCAGGGCTTGTGTATGGCGAGTATAAACACAGATAAAATAGGTAATTGGGTTTATTTAGTTTTGCCATACCCATATGACATAAAAAGACAGGATCAAAGGAGTTTTGGATATTGGCAATAATATAATAGAAGTGGACTATGAAATCTAGCTGGAGAAAGGTGGGGGGACCCCATAATGGAGAGGACTTGATGGAGAAAGTAGAGCTGTCAGTGGATTGAGGTCTTTTGTAAAGTGAGGTATTTAAAACAAGCAATCTGAAAATAAACAGGTTCTGGATAAGAAAGGATGAAGGCAGAAGAGTTCCTGTGATGATGATTTGACTTAAAATGGGAGGATGAGAATAGATGAGTTAACCAGAGTGGAAGACGAGTACTGATAGTGGTTCAGGGTGGAGGCAAAGTTGGTGTGGGGAGAAAGACAGAGCCATTTGCCAGGAGAGGATCCTATAATGAAACGCAGAGGTTCAAAGGAGCAGGATGTGTGCATGTGTGTGTGTGTGTGCTTATGTGTGTGTGTTTCAAATCAATAGTTTAGAAGAACATGGCCTGAAAGTGGCCAGACTAGAGGGAGACGTGAGGTGAGGAGGGAGAGCTGTAGACACTGAAGCAGACAGCTTCATTTCTTCCTTTGTAGCTCTTTGGTTTGTATGATTATTACATCCTGCCAGGATTGACCTTGTAAAACAAATCATTCAGATAGTAACTGCATCATTTTTTAGGCTTGTTCATATTAATTCAGAAGTTTCATTTCACATCTCTCTCTCTCTCTGTCAACTCAGAATAATATAAGGCAATATAGCTGGATAATATCTAATCTTAGCCTGGTATTGAGCAAGTAGCTATAATGTACATGATTGAAAAATTGAAGTAGGAAAATTAATACCAAAACCTTTATGAGCCCTTTTCTAGTAAATGTATAAGAAATAAGATATTGTTAGTATAGAAATAAATCATCGCTAAAGCATTATATTGCAAGATGTGTGTAGAATATAAAGTTCGACCTAAATTAGTGAATCTTCTTCATGTTTCACAGAGTCCTTATAGTGTGGTTAAAAGTTGTGGTTAAATGGAGATTCAGTTTACAATGTTTGAAATAATTCTCTATTAAATATGCAGATTCAAAAAATAATATCTGATGCATGTGATTATAAGGTGTTCTTGCCCAGATTTCTCAAATGTACATTATTTTATGATATATATTTAAAGGCCAGTCAGTAGATTTTAAGACTACTTGTTTACTGTCCCTTTATCATAAAAATTCTGCAATAATTAGAGATTAACTAGGAGTAGCCTGGAGATTAAGTTGCTATTTTGTGGAATAGAAAAAAATTCTTTTGCTGTGTTTATCTTTAGTTATTTTATTCAGAGGATACAAGAAGATGTTTATTCAGTTCACTTGGAAGAATCATTATTAACTTGTAATTAAAGAGTCAAAGAATGTGTGTGTGTAGAATGGTACTGAGAGCAATTTACTCTTTATTCTGCTTCCATATGAAGTTACTACAGTGACATACTTTCCTTGATTGATTTTATTTTTTACCCTGTTGTGAACACCGTCCCCCAAAATTGTGAAAGTGTGAGGCCCAGCTTAACCGATGTTTTGCAGCACTCTGTATGCCTTCCATGCTGCTACTGGGAGATGAATAGGAAGTCAACCTGGGACCATCACAGGGGGTCATGGATGGCCAGTAAGGGGTCTCAGCACCCTTTGTAATGATATGCAAAATCACTTGTATATGTGAAGTTTTCATTTGATTGTTAAAGGCGTCTGTGGCCCTGTGGAGGTTGACTAACCAGTCTACTAACACTCACCCACTATGGACAGACCATGCATAAAGCAGATTCTTTACATAGAGATGATTGGGGGTTGATTAAATAACCTTTTGTTGATGTCAGATTTGATATAAGAATTTCAAAAAGTTTTCGTTTCCCTACTTGATTTAAAGTGCTGTTGAAAAAATATCACTAAAAACAGTGTCATATAGTTTACTAACTATGTTTTCTACTAAGAGTTTCGTGGTTTCAGGTCATACATTTAAGTCTTTAATCAATTTGGAGTTCATTTTGTATATCGTGTAAGAAGTGGTCCAGTTTCATTTTTTTGCATGTATCCGTCCACCTTTCCCAACACTGTCTAATCACTCTGGTGTGTATCTGAAATTAATATAGAATAATAATTGAATATCAACCATAACTGAAAAAATAATTAAAAAATAAAGTGCTTTTGAGAAAAATTCTCAGATGTCAAAATAAGGTAAATATATATTCATTCTAAATAACACTGTTTTTAAACAGCCCTTGTCTAATTCCTTCATTTGAGTTATTCAGCTGTGCAAAATAGGTACCCTCTTTTTTGTTTCCATAGTGATTATCCAATTAAATTCATGACAACTGATTGAAGACAGCATAGACCTATTTTGATGCCAGCAATAGTGCCACCATGTCAATTTCTCTGTTGCAGAATTAATTTATTTTCTTTGTTTCTAAGTGAAGGTCTGCTCAGGATAACAATAAAAATAATTAATTTTTATTAATACTTACCATGTGCCAGATGCTCTGATAAGAAATGATTATGCTTTATCTCATTTAAACCTCCTGTGAGGGAGATGCTATTTGGGGAGTGGGGGGAAATACTGTTTTTACCACATTTTACAGATGAAGAAATGGAAGCCTAGGAAAGTTGGCCAGTGAAGTGGCAGAGCCAGCATTTCAGCCACAGAGCTGTCCAGTAATACACTAGTCCCTCTTGCATGAGACTGTGTAATAGCTAAGTACAGCAGGCAAGGAGGCAGAAGGTAAAGTGTAGACTCATGAAGGCCTCTCAACTTCAGTTTATTCAACCACAGTATAAAAGCGAAAAGTACCTGCCTTGGCTATCTTACAGGATATTTTACTGAGAGTCAAATTTTAAAACACACGAAGGCTGCCAAAGCGCTCTCTGTAATGACAGTTTGGGGATTATCCTACAACCCCTTTGATTTCTGTCTGGTCCTTAGCTGACTGGATTTGGGGGGTTCCCTCCTTTGGGGATTCTCTGCCAACGTGGGCTGTGGGACTACGTAGGCCGGACCTATATAGGGTGAGCTGAACTTCTTGGAGTTGCAGGAAGTTACTGGGAAGAGATCTGATCTCCTTGAGCCTTTAAAGCTCATTGCCTGTTGACTTTAATTCAATGAAATATTTATTTCTTTGCAGTTATAATTTTGGTAGGTAGCTTTCATTTCAGTCTATTTAAGACTTTGGCTTTTTGTCTTGTCTTAGCTGAAGAGTAAAGATGTTAAAATCTGTTCTGACTTAAGGTAATTAGAACACTGAAAAGGTTTTATTTTTGGTAAAGGAACGGGAGAAGAGAAAGCATGAGCGAATTCTGAGCGAAGAGCTCGTGACTGCGGTGACATACCTCAACCAGTTCCTGCCCCCTGAGCACACCATTGTTTACATTCCTTGGGACATGGCCAAGTACACCAAAAGGCGAGTGGATACTCATGTCTGGTGGTGATATTTTCCTTTTCTTGTGAGGTAAAGTAGCAGGAAGCTGATCTCTACCATAAAATAAATGTTACTCTTTTAATTTCTTCCATGAACCTACTGAAGCGCTGTTTTACTGTTGGTGTATAATTTGAGTGCTTAGAGTCATTGACCAAACATTTTTCTTTTTCCCCCCCACTATTTATACCATTTGCAAAATCCTCTTTGACGTATCTAGTCGTTTAAGAATGTTGTGCTCCATCCACTGTTTTTCCTTTAAGACCTTCCTTTCACTTTTTTCGATTTCATTCCATCTCCCTATTCAGTCACATTCGCTGACACCTCTTTCAGATGATCTCGCTCGTGGATGAACCTGGAGTAGTAACTCCTGAGTGTTCATAGTAAATTCAGATTCTAGTGTAATGTTGAAGCCCCATTACCTGGTTTGTTCCACAATGTGGTAACATTTTTATTTCCAGGGCTTGTCTGTTTCTGAAAAACTAAACGTTAAGCTTTCCCCAATGTAGCTAGCTGCCTAAGTCCCCTGAGCCTCTGTTTCTGTTCACTCACCCTCTCTTCTTTCCAGGGAGCTTTCCTACTCATTTACTTGTCATGAGCTGATTCAAAACTCATCTCATCCAGGAACTTCCCTTCATTAACCTTGCATTGTCTTTTTACTCATTTACTAGGCATCATACAAACATTAGGATTATTTTGAGGTCTCAGTTTTTTAATGCTATGTATTATTTTGCACTTAACTCATTGTACTTTTTTCTAAATCATTTTATATAGTTATCTAACTACATAAAAACAACCAAGTCCACATACACACACGCACGTATTTTCCCAGAGTGTAAGAAGGTTGAATACAGATTGGTGCCATTTGTATTAATTTATTGTCCAGTGTTTTCTTCCCCTGACATTGTGGGCTGTGCTCCCTCATCACAGTCATTTTATGAATGCATATTGACGTGACGGATTGGACTCTTGAGGCGTGAAAGCCTTGGGAAAAGCTCTTGCAGAAATGTAATGTGCCAAGATTAAGGCTTGCCAATAGTTGATATTAAGTTAAAGGCTTTTCATGTTTTTGCACCAAATCTTGTTAGTTATTGAGTATACATTACATTCTAAAAGTTGTTACCATGTTCCAATTGAATACACACCAGAGATTAAAAAACTTAAATCTGTGAATATCATTACTGTAGACTTTATTTGCTTTAACTGTAAGGACAAACATGTATTAAAACTTGGGTTCATCTCAATTCTAATTCTTCCTTCTCTCCTCAGCAAGCTGTGTAATGTTCTTGATCGACTAAATGTGATTGCAGAAAGTGTGGTGAAGAAAACAGGTTTCTTTGTAAACCGCCCTGATTCTTACTGTAGCATTTTGAGGCCAGATGAAAAGTATGTATGGTATTTAAAAATGTAAAATAAGAATTTTTCTTTATGGGTAAAATACTTTAAATATGAGCAGTTTGTGATAGTTGGAAGATGGGTGAACTTATTCCTTTGAGGAGATAAGACAAGGTGCCCTTGTAACTGTGTAATGAGCACTCACTATGGGCATGAGATTTTGTCAGGTGGTTATATATACCTTGAGATGGAAGCCAGGGTATCTTTATCTCTTGCTTCATGGAATAAACATTATGTAATACACTTTTGTAAAGTAAAAATTTCTGCATTAAATTCTATTTTTCAGTATAAAGAGCAGGAAAATATCTTAAAGACTAAATACTAACATTCTATTAAAATATTAATAATATTTATTATGGTCTTATAATTTTTTGCTCACACACCTTCACTACTACTTTGTGAGCTTTTTCAGATCAAAGATTCATGCTTTATTATTTAAGGAACTAACATATTTTTTTTTTTACATTTTATTTTCAGTTAACAAAGTTAACTATAATGGTTAAAAAAAATAAAAAAAAAAAAGGCAAAAAACAGCCAGCTACTCGTGTTTATGTCTTTAGAAGTAGTCCTTTGGTTACAGTGTGAATTTTAAGGCACCTGTAACAGGGATCCGCAAGATACCACTCTCAGACTCAGTGATTCACTAGGAGAACTCAAATGACTCAGCACATTGTACACATGGCTATAATTCATTATGATCAAAGGACACAAGGCAGAATCAGTAAAGGAAAAAGTCCAGAGGAAATCAGGCACAGGCTTCCAGATATCTCTCCTGGTAGAGTCACTCAGAACACTCTTAATTCCCCCAGCGAGTTGCTGTGAAAGCATGTGTAAACTGTTGCCAATCAGGGGAGATTCTTAGAGACTCAGCACCAGGATTTCTCATTGGAGGCTGGTCCCATAGGCAGCCTCTGCCTGGCATGTACCAGAATTCCAGACGCCCAGAAGGAAAGAGGATACTCTTCAAAACACTGTTGTTTCTGCAATGTGAGCACAGTGCATCTCTTGTCTGTTCTGGGGATGATGGGAACCCAACCTCCCAGATGCCAGGCCTTTCTGAGGAGAGCACTCAGGCCTGCTATGTTAACTCTTTTCTGTACTGCATCTTCTTTTAAATAAAGTAAAATATTAATGTCAATATACAGTACTTAGAACACATTCCCATGCAATCATTAGCACATGCAGAATACAGGTAGGGACATAATAAGGAAGTCTGCAAAACAACCAAAGGACACAACAAGAAACAGAATAAAATACTAACATTCCTAACACAACAAAACAGAAAGAAAACAAAAAAACAACCAAAGAATGTTACGAAGCTCCATGAAGAAAAGCTGGAGGAGGTAGAGAATCGTAGTTTTCAGGGGGGGATTGCAGATGCCCTGCAATTATTATTCATATCTGTAGAAGCAAAGCAAGAAGTGGGCTTAAATTAAAGCAAGAGCAATTGTGGTTGAACTTGGGTAACAAAATGCCAGAGTGTAGGGCACGTGGGCAGGCTGTCTTTGAGGAGAGTGTGGATAGCGTCCCATCTCAGTTATTTGCATATTCACTTACCAGAAAGAAGGAAAGGAAGCAGAACCAGCTGATTACTTAGGTGCCGTTAGCTCTATTACTTCATTTGATTCTTAATAAAGGTCTAGTGCCTAAAATGAATATAGATTATGCTACTAAAATGTTTATACACCTGAAACTAATATAATATTGTATGCTAGCTATAAAAAAAAATCTTTGCAAATAAATAAGTTTATAAAACCTCTACAAACTATTTTTTAAGCATGTCTGTTTAAACACAGGTGGAATGAACTAGGAGGATGTGTGATTCCCACTGGCCGCCTGCAGGTACAGATGACGTTATATTAAAAATGAACAGAATCTGTATCCATGGTGTGTGATGATTTTAGAAGCAACCATGGAGAGACATACTTCTTATTTAATGCAACATTATTAATCATTTCAGAATAATTTTCAAAAGCCTTACTGCTTGTGTTTAGCTCCTACAAAGGATGTGCAGCTGAAATAGTAATGGCCCACGGATCTTTTTCTATATATTATAGATTTCATTATCGGAAATAGAAAAAACAGAAATGTGAAAAGTGTAAGTTAGGATGAGTTTGGAAATTGAGCCTGGTACAAGCACTGCATATACAAATGATGTGTTATAACATGGTCTCAACCACTGAATATTTGGTTTGTGTAGTAAAGAAGATATATCAGGGGGAAAAGTACATGTTTTTACTAATTGGTACATGTGGAAAGTGGTAGCTATGCATTTTATCTTGTTAAACTAAAGAAAATTCAAATATAGACTAGAAAATGTAATGATACTGTTGTACCAATATTAAGCAAGCAGCAAATAGTACCTTTTATAATTTAAGAAGTGTTCATCATTATTGGTTCAGGAATAATAATACCCAGCCTACAGTTTTTCCTCTATTTGTTAAAGACAATAAATCTAAGTATGGGAGTCGTTTTGGTGATTGAGTATTTCATCTTTAGACTGGTGTTCTTCGAACCAACTGTGTGGACTGTTTGGATCGCACCAACACAGCACAGTTTATGGTGGGAAAGTGTGCTCTGGCTTACCAGCTCTATTCCTTGGGGTTGATTGACAAACCTAATTTGCAATTCGATACAGATGCAGTCAGGTAAGCCTTATTTTCTGCCTTTGAATGCCGATAATGACAGAAAGTAAACCCGATTAGTAATTTCTAATTTTAGCTTCTCAGATATTATGTTGCTAATTATTCAAGTTAATTTTGTAATAATATTTCTATTAAAGACTTGTGAATTGTTGCTGTGGCTATTGTATGTGTGTTAATTATCAGTGAACACTGTGTTATTTAGATAAATCTGAAGTACTTTGGGTAAATTCAAAAGTGGTGGAATTAAAAAGAAATTCAGGGGAAGCCGGGATGGCTCAGTGGGTTAGGCGCTCACTTTGCAGCCCTGGGGACTGAGGATCGAATCCCGGCCCCGGCCCGTGTGGACCCATATGCTGGACTGGGGAGTGCCCCCAGTTTGGTTCTCACCGGGGCGAGACCCCAGCCCAGTTCCTGCCCTGTGCAGCCCCACCCAGCTGTGGAATGAAACTACATGGAAAAACCAATGATGTGCACCTATGGAGACTGTTCTGGGCCCTCCCCCTTCTCTCTGTCTCTGACTGTATCTCTCTCTCTCTCTGTCAAAAACAATAAATAAATCTTAAAAAAAAAAAAAAATTTAAAAAAATTTAAAAAGAAATTCAGACGACATTAGGAAGAAAAAGTAACGTGCCTTCAGCATTTTGAATTAAAAGTGAAAGACATATAAAAGATTGATTTTTTAAAATAAAGGATTGGTTTCTTCACTGTCCATTGGATCCATGATATCGCATGAAGTACTGTTTTTTGAAAATACAATGATAGCTGTTATTGGTCACCTGAGGTAGTCAGAAAGGCTTTGTAAGTGGAAGTGATCAGCTTACAAGGGGCCAGATCCACAGGTGTCATTGCACTGAGAGTCTTGAACAGGCACTTGAAGAAACACAACTTTCAAACATGTATTTCCAGGAAAGAATATGGTCTATCTGTGATCAGAGCATGTCCTTTTTTCAAAAGGCAATTCAAAGAGAACAGAAAACTCTGTCATGGGACATAAACTGATCTGGCAGGCTGCAGAAACTTAGGTATCTTTTGTTTTATTTTAGTTTTTAATTTTTTTACCCTGAGAAGTAATTTTTTTAAATTTTATTAAATTTACTGGGGTGACATTGGTTAGTAAAATTAGTATAGGTTTCAAGTGTACATTTCTATAGTATATCATCTATATATTGCATTGTGTATTCAACACCCAGAGTCAGTTCTCCTTCCATCACCTATCTTTGACACCCTCTCCCTTCTACCCCCTTACACTCTGGTAACCACTGAACTTTTGTCTGTGTCTATGATTTGTTTGTTTGTATTATTTGTTTGTTATTTTCAGTTTTATATTTCACATATGAGTGAAGTAATGTTTCTTGGCTTTTTCTGTATGGCTTACTTTGCTTAGCATGATAAATCTCAAGATCCATCCATGTTGCCACAAATGGCAGTATTTCATCTTTTCTTATAGCTGAGTAATATTCCATTGTAAATATATGTATACCACATCTTCTTTATCCAATTATATGTTGAAGGAAATTGTGGCTAATATTCAGACTATATAAAGAACTTGTACAACTCAACAACAAATAAACTGTCCAGTTAAAAATTGGGCTGAAGATCTGAACAGATACTTCTCCCAAAAAGACAAATAAACTGCCAACAGAGATATGAAAAAATGCTCAACTTCACTAGCAACTAGGGAAATGCAAATCAAAACCACAATGAGATACCACCTCATACCTATTAGAATGCCCATTATCAACAAGACAAGTGTTAGAGAGATTGTGGAGAAAAAGGAACCCTCATACATTGCTAAAGGGAATGTAAACTGGTACAGCTACTATTGAAAACAGTATGGAGGTTCCTCAAAAAATTAAGAATAGAATTACCATACTATCCAGCAATCCCTCTTCTGGGTATCTACCCCAAAAATCTGAAAACATGTACCCCTTGTAGCATTATTCATGGTAGCCAACACATGGAAACAACTGAAGTGTTTTTTTGTTTCTTTTTTAAATTTATTTTATTGATTTTTGACAGAGAGAAACAGAGACAGAGAGAAGGGGGAGGGCCCAGAGCAGTCTCCATAGTTGACATTAGTTTTCCATATAGTTTCACTCCACAGGTGGGCACAGGGCTGTGCAGGGCAGGCACTGGGCCAGGAGCCTCCCAGATAGGCCCCAGCAAGAACTGAACTAGAGGCACACCCCAGTTCAGCATGTGGGTCCGCATGGGCTGGGGCCGGGATTCGATCCTCAGTCCTCGGGGCTTCAAAGCGAGTGCTTTACCCGTTGAGCCATCCCAGCTTTCCCTGAAGTGTTTTTTGATAGATGATTGGATATAGTCATCTTTTAAAAAGGTTAGATCCAACTTAGTTTGGTTTTGGTGGGTTATGTTTTTGGTGTTTTTGCTTTCTTTTTTGTGTTGTCTGTGACTTTTGTTGCTAATTAGACTATTACTATAAAATATATTTTGCATTTGTACTTATCTTTAAGATGTTGATGAGCCTACTTGAAAGGAAAAGTTCAGAGAATTCATAATGTCAAAGACTTCTTTTGAGTTTGTGGCTAAGTGAGTAACATGTGTAATAATGTTTCTAAAATTCTTTGATATCTGTGTTTCTTTTGCTTAGGTTATTTGAGGAACTCTATGAAGATCATGGGGATACCTTGTCCCTTCAGTATGGTGGTTCTCAACTTGTTCATCGTGTAAAAACCTATAGAAAGATAGCACCTTGGACCCAGCACTCAAAAGACATCATGCAGACCCTGTCTAGATATTACAGCAATGCTTTTTCAGGTAATTCTGCGGTATTAGGCATTTCTAAGTTTTATTACAATGTGTATTTTTTTTCTTATACTATAGAGTTTTTAGCTACTTGGCAAAGTAAAATTTGTAATTAAATATTTAAAAAGTTTAAATTAAATATCTGCCACTGAGAAAGTACTTGATAAACACTTGTTCAGTGAATGAGTTAGCTTTGTATTTTAAATAGGGTACTTCACATTTTGCCACTCATAAGTGGAACTTTTACATAATACAAAATGCTTTTTAGTCCTTGGCTTCTGTTTCCTTCTGCATCTCTGCTTATGATACATAGATAAAGATGAGTGTATTGAATCATTATTTTTTCAATAGAGTTCATAGTTTGGACAATTGTCTACGAATATCAATATCATTGGTTTTTAAAAAATGTCAGATATAAATGAATGATAACCTTAACACTATTTTCTTATTTTATGACTTGTGAATACTAAAAGTAACTGGTTGTTAAAATGGGACTTATTTTGCTTCCATTATGGTGGGATAGATATCACAGACCAAAATGATGTGAGACAAATCCCTGTGCACAGAATTTACAAAGAAAGTGCTCAGTGACTGATCTGTGAGTCTTAGGCTCTTGAACCAGATCAAGGATAAAAATGTTCACAAAATGAAGGAAGATTGCTGAAGAGGTGTTTTGGAGTGAATTGTTGCCAGGCAGTGACTGTCACTACCCTGAGTCCTTCACCTCAAGCTTAGAGAGAACAGGCTTCAACAGGACTGGGCAAGCTTGATGTAGTGTCCTATTGTTAAAGAGACTGCGTGGACCTGTTGGCTTTGGACTGCTGTGTAGCAAAGCTGAAGCAGAGGGGTGGGCCAAAGAGAGGGCTGCCCTGTTGGCAGTGGCCTGCCCTCCGAGAGCTGACTGGGCTGAAGGATTGGTAAGTGTTTACTGGTACACAGATGTTGGCCTCATGGAGAAGGGTGCTGGCATGGGGTTGGCCTAAGTCCTGACCAGAGGGGCCCTAACAGCAAGAACCAGGAGGAGGTGATCACTGGATTCCTAAGGAAAGAGTTACAGGAAACTGACTGATATGAAAAGATAGAGGTAGCCACACCAAGGGAACCACAAGAGACACCCAGTGACGGGAACCTCTGAAGTAGGCACGAAAGCATCCACAAAAGAGTCATCTCTTTTCCATGCCCAGGGAGATGGCAAAGCCAGTTTGCTATGCTGTTATTCAAGTATATTCATTCTCTATGCTGTGTAACACATTACTAAAAACTTAGCAGCTTAAAGCAACATACATTTATTATTTTATGATTTTTGTGGGTCAGAAGTCCAGATACAACTAAACTGAGTTCTCTATGTTGTGTCTCACAAAGCTGCAGTCAAGATTCAACCAGGCTGTGGTCTCATCTAGAGGTCTGACTAGGGAAGAAGCCACTTTTCTGCTCATGTGTTCGTTGAAATTCAATTACTTGTAGTTCCTTTTTCTGTAGGAGTTGTAGCAGCTTGCCTCTTCATGTCCAGCAAGGGAAAGAGTCTCTAGGATGAGTCAGCTAGCAAGATGGTCTTATGTGACATAATGTAATCATAGGAGTGACATCTCATCCCTTAGCCATATCCCATTGCTCAAGGATGAAATGTCACACAAGGGACATCTGAATCAGTTTCCTAGGGGTGCAATAGCAAAATAACGCAAATTGGGGGACTTAAAACAATAGAAATTTGTTATCTCATAGTTCTTGAGGCTAGAAATCCAAAATCAAGTTGTTAGCCAAGCCAGCCTCCCTCTGAAAACCACAGGGAATCTTTGCTTCTTCCTACTTTCTGGTAGGTTCTTGCTGTTCCTCGGCTTGCACCTGCAGCATTTCAGTCTCTGCCTCTACTGTCACATGGCCTTTCTCCTTCATGTGTGTGCATCAAATTTCCTTCTTCTTAAAAGGACATCAGTCATATTGTATAAGGGCCTACCCTAATTCAGTATAACATCATCTTAATTTTATTACATCTGCAAAGACCCTAGTTCCAAATAAGGTCGCCTTCACAGATATTGGGAATTAAGACTTCAATGTATCTTTTTGGGGGAAGACATAATTCACCCTATAGCAGAGAGTATTACACTATAGTATGAAGAGCAGGAGCTAGAGATCATGGAGGCTGCTTTGCCGTCTACCACATCAAGTACAGCCTTCCCTAGTAACACCCTATGGGGGACTCAGAAGCTGGTTGGCAACCTTGTGGGTGTGGGAAGGAAGCGCAAATCAGACCTAGAGGTTCTGCCTGGAAAAGTACTGTTTCACAGTTCTGGAGGCCGCAAGTCAGACATTAAGGTATCAGCAGGGCTGTATTTCCTATGAAGGATCCAGGGAAAGATTCTTTCTTGCCTCTTAGCTTCTGATAGTTCCTGGTGATCATTACTTACAGCTGCAGCACTTTACTTTCTGCCTCTGGCATCACATGGCATTTCACCCCTTGTGTCTGTGTCTTTATGGCATTCTCCTTGTGCATCTGTCTCTTCTTACAAGGACATGAGTCACCAGTCATCCTGGATTATGGGCCTACCTTATTCTACTGTGATCACATCTTAATTTGATTATATCTGCAAAGACTCAATTTCCAAATAAGGTTGTATTCACAAGTACCATTTCTTAAGACTTCAATATATCTTTGGGGGGACACAATTCAGCCTATAATAGTTGTATAAGTTATGTGCCAACAAATACAATGAAAAAGGTTTAAAACTTCCCTGATGGAAAAGAACATCCAATCTTCTATGCTTCTGTCATCATTGTCCCTGTAATGGGAGTCATTATTAACACTTAAGAACCAAGTAATGTGTTTTTAAATAAGAGTAGAGGACAGAGAGAATGAATATTTAGCTGTACATGATTTGAAAAGTAAGTGCTATTAAAAGATAGAAGGTGGTCTTGAAAAGTAGCATGCATACCCATGTCTGTAACATGGTGGTATGAGGGGTCCCCCTTGACCTCTCCCTTCGCAGTTACAAGTTGAACAGCTATAATTCGTTGCACATTAGTCTCAATGGCCAAGACATGAAACAATTAATGTGTCCTTTGATAGATGATTGAATAAAAATGATGTGGTACATATACACAATGGAATATTATTCAGCCATAAGAAAAGGTGATACTGCCATTTGCAACAACATGCGTGGATCTTAAGATCATCATTCTAAGCAAAATGTCAGACAGAAAAAATTGAGAACCATGTGACTTCACTCATGTAGGATATACAACTGAAAGCAACAAACAAATAAGCCAAAAAAAAAAAATTATAGGCACAGACAGCAGGTTAGAGGTTACTAGAGGGTAAGGGAGGAGGTGGGTGGGAGAAAAGTGTAAAGGGGGTCAAATACATGGTGATGGAAGGAGAACTAACTGGGTAGTAAACACACAATGCAATATATAGATGATGTGTTATAGAATTGTACACTTGAAACCTATACAATTTTACAAACCAATGTCACCTCAATAAATTTTATAAAAATTTAAAAAAGGTAACATGCACGTATGGAAAGGCAAAGCCAAATTAATGCACAACTGAAAGAAGGGTTAGTATGGCGAGGATTATTTTACAAAAATTATTTTATGAATAATGTGGCTAAAATAGACCTTATTTTGAGCAGCATGGTGTCATTGGTGTGTACAACTTATTTTTAAATTACAATGAATATTATATAATGATAATTATTTATAGAACCATTTTCTTTAAAGCACTCAAGATCACTTTGTAAAAATTAATCTCCTCCTGTTATGCTGAAGGTAAGTAGGAAGATGTGTGAAATTCGGTTGTTAGAAATTTAATTATTGGTTTATATAGATTGATGCTATATGGGAAACCCCCCTGACTCCCTTTCAAACTCATTTTAAAAACTGTTCTTAAGACTTTACATTATTAGCATGCTCTGAGGTTTGTTACTAAGAAGCACCTTTTTATTTCTAACATAACCAGTTACATAGTTAGAGGATGCCAACAAGAGGTACTTAGATACTCACTTTGGATGTCAGGAAGAGCTTTATAATTATAATTGCCTTAAGGACCTTGATAAGCTCTTTCTAATTTTTTTTACATTTACATTTTTATAAGCATGAATTTTTTTGATGAAGCTCGTTGAATTTAAATATTATAAGAAAAAAATAGGATACCTACAGCAGTTAATGATAGATCTGCTGTATATATACATACAGACATATATATATACATGCATACAATTTAAATGTACGGAGTGTGTGTATATTCATGCATGGAGGGGAATGATACCTCCTCAAACAGAGATTTGAAAAAAAAAACAAAAAAAACAACTCACAGGGTAAATATTTTAAAGTTTACCGTGCACAGAAAACAGTAATTACAGAAAACTGTCAAGATGGCATCACCTAGCATTATGATAGTGCCATAGGGAGTGGAACTGTTTCTTTCCCTTTCCGCTCACCACTGAAAGAGGTAAATGCCAGGGAGCGTGCTGAGCATTTTGTTAATCAAGAATAGGGAGGTAGCCTTCTAAGGTCATCCTTCTATAATAACAGCAGGTTTATCATGAATACTTAGTGTTTGGCTATAATGGAAAGAAGACAATTGGAAAAATGTTTTTCTTTAATGACATTTTAAATAGCTTTAATAAGTCTTATTAAAACCCAACTGTTCGTTTCTCCTGTAATTTAATGTGTCAAGAGGAAAAGTTGTAGCTTACTACTTTCAGTTTAAACTGACTGCAGTTCTCCAAAGGACATTGAAAACAGCCTGACTGTCCTGCTGACATTTCTCTGGTGTGTTCCTTCTCCCACTCTCCAAAATGACCATTTCATACCTGCCATCTCTCCCTAAGCCTACGGCACCCCAGTCTCAGCTGATGAACTGGCTTCCTACTTCATTAAGAAAAGAAGTCATTGAGGTGAAGTTCCTCTATGTCTCACCACCAAAGGCAGAGCCTGTTCTGCCTTATATTGTATTACAGTTGTTAACGATTGCCTTGCCCCATCTTAGAGGAACCCCTCTACTGCACTTGGAATCCCTTCCTTCCCTGCGGTCCCTGTAATTATATGCTCATTGCTGGACATCATTAATTTCTCCCTGTCTACTGCCTCTTTTTCATTAGAATGAAAGCACACCTTAGTGTTTTCCATCTAACCTTTCCTTCTTTAATCCCACATCCTATTTCTCTGCATAAGCAAAAGCTCTTGAAAGAGTTGTCTGCATGCGTGTTTCCTCTTTTATATCCTGTTCTCTTCATCTGCTTCTCTGAGCATCTGCCCAATCATGCCCCTGAACCATGCTTGTCAAAATCACTAACAGTCTCCACACTGCCAAATCCCCAGTGGCCACTTTTCTGTCTGTATCTTACACTGCCTTTCAGCAGCTTTTATCACAGTCAACTAATGTTTCTCTCTATTCCTGATTTCAGGGCCACTTTATCACAGACTTAATATAATAATAGAATAACAAATATTCTACTTCCAAAATAAAGTTTTTGGCTAAGTAAAAGGAATTGTTATATTCAAGCCTGATCTTTTTAAAATATGGTGCCTAATAAAACTGATTAGTGTTTAGCTGTTTGAGCAAAGTTTGAATGGTATACTCCCTTTTCCTCTGAAGCATGAATAAGTACAAAAAATAAGTAATCATTTTATTCTGTAGAGAATTTTTCTGTTTTAAGCTCTTGTCTATATCAAAACTGAATACTATTGTCTTTACGGGGGCGACTGTCTTATTTGTAGTCAAAAGTAGCCAGGAGAAGATCTTCAGGCTCATTAGGGCTGGCCTCATAGTCCATGCT
>PVKE010010319.1:0-42741 GCA_004027555.1 Craseonycteris thonglongyai | reverse complement strand
TCCCCCTCCCTCCAGCAATCACCAAGCTATTGAGTGTGTCCATAGGTCTCTGTGTCTTTAATATTTATTTATTTATTTTTATTGGTTTTTGTTTTTTTTTTGACAGAGAGAGAGATACAGAGACAGAGAGAGAACTGAACTGGGGGAGCTCCCAGTTCAGCATATGGTTCCGCACGGGCTGGGGTCGGGATTCGATCCCTGGTCCCTGGCGCTGCAAAGTGAGCACTTAACCCACTGAGCCATCCCGGCTTCTCAACAAAGTTTTTATTCAAAAAAAAATGTGAGTTCCACTATGTGCAAGATACTGTACTAAGCATTTGGAGAACAGCAGTAAATAAAACAGAAATTTAAACTTTTAATTAATCTGGGTATCTATTGAAAAACTTGAAAACCTTAGTCCATAAACACTTGTACCCCAATGTTCATTGCAGTGTTATTCACAGTGGCCAAGTCATGGAAACAATCAAAGTGGCCTTTGATAGATGACTGAATAAAGCTGTGATGCATATATACAAGGGAATATTACTCAGCAGATGAAATCCTGCCATTTGCAACAACATGGATGGAACGTGAGATCATCACGTGAAATAAGCCAGACAGAAAAAGCTAAGAACCATATGACTTCACCCATATGTGGAATATAAAACTGAAAGCAACAAAGAAACAAAACCTCATGGACAGAGTCCATAGTTATCGGTTACCTGAGGGTAAGGGTGAAGAGGGTGGGAGAGGAGGGAGGGGGAGCTAAATAGATGGAAAGAAAGCTGACTCTGGGTGGTGAACACATATTGTAACACATAGATAAAGTACTATACAGTTGTACACCTGGAACCTATGTAATTTTTACCAACCAATGTCACCCTAACAAATTTAACAATAAATATATATGTAGATGTGTATGTATACATAAAAATATTAATACTTTCATCTAAGAAGAAGTCAAAAGAAGATAAGAATATAATGGAGACAATATCAGACACATCAGATAAATGGAAAGGGTCATACCATTGTAATTGTAGTAAATACAGAAGGCCTCACTACAAGGTGACATTTCAGCTAAGACATGAAAATGATGAAAACAAGCATATGGATACCTGGGAACAGCATGCCAGGCAGAGAGGACAGTCAATGGCAAAGGCCTAGAAACCAGTCTACTGCGTAGGTAAGTTCATGGAAATTAGAGAATGGATTGGACTCTGGGAACATCAGGATCTAAGATGAACAGAGAAGTACAAACTCTTAAAGGAGACAGAAAAGATGCAGAGATAGGAAATGATTAATATGACAAATATTAAATAGTGTGACTTTCTTCAGTAGTCATTGGAAATTAAAAACAAAATAGAGTTTACTGGCATGTGTATTATGATGCAAAGCAGAATGCTATTAAATACTTAATAAAATCTAATATTTTAAAAACTGTAAGAACTTATCCCCAAATGGAATAAGGACCTGTTCGTAAGGGGTGGAACTAAGAATGAATCTCCTGTACTTCCCAAATTCTATAGTGAGCCCATACCGCTTTTACGATCAAATGGAAATGAGGATTATTTTTAAAAATCATCATGGTCTAAAAGGAAAAAGATTAAGACAGATTTATCTTTGTTCTATCTTACGTGCAAGAAGGCATACCAATATAATTATCTGACATGGAAATACATTTTTAATTGAAAAAGGTATTGTTTAACCAGGTAAAGAACAAAGCTATACTATATCCTACTTTTACTTTAATCAGGCAATTAAAGCTTATGCAAATTTACAGTGGTACCTGGGTGCTGGTCATTAACTGGTTCCTGGAGGCACAATGACAACCAAAACAGAGGAGTACCAAACACTTTTTTCCCATAAGGTGTAAAGTAAATGCAATACATTTATTGCATTCTCAAACCAAAACTTCAAAAAATGACCACAGAAGCTAAGATCGAAGGGGACGGTCACAGGGCAAGAGTTACCGAGAGACTGACGTGTGACCCTGTGTTTCAACTGGAAAGGGTAGCGAGTCACGAGGCAAATGGACACTGGCAAGTCCTAGCTTGCGTGTTCAGTACCAAACAAATAACAAGTACCAGGACACCATTTTCACATCAAAACGCGCCAAGCACCAAATTCCACACGTTTCAAAGCAGTTAAGTAGCAAGGTATGACTGTGTTGGACCAGGTTTTATAAAGCCGCTGACAAGCCTATTGAAATTTCTCAAAGTCTAGTCTTTAGCTACTGGGGTTTCCAAAGTTATTCTGAGAAGTTTTTCAGCTTATCTTTTATAATAATAGTGGCGATAAGAGGACACACTGCTGTGAGTCCTGCAGTAAATTAAAACTGTATTTGCAGTTCCTCTCAGCCTCCAAATCACTATCAGTCTTCCAGATATTTTTAGGATTTTTCCTTTGCTGGGATGGACTGTTTCATGGACTTTTATTCAACTTCAAAGAAACCTCAAGCTGAAACATCCACCTCCTTCTTTATCATCCCAGAACCACCTCATCAAAAGATGCCATAGAGACGCTCAATGAATGTTTGATAGCCTATAAAACTATTTTAATCACCTGCTAGAAAAAAAAAATAACATGAATCAAAATGCATCTTCTCGTCTTTGTTAAAACACCACGTTTATCAACAGGGAGAATTGTTTCACTCATATATGTAGATATCAAATCGTCACTCTGTACATTTTAAATATTTTACAATTTTATTTGCCAATTATATACATCAATAAACCTGGTGGGGAGAGTCAACAAAAATAATTTTTTTTTAAACTGAGGATATACCACTCTTCTTACTCTAAAAGTTCTCTTGAGCTTACCACATAAATTCCACTGCTATAGTCATGCCCCAACCACATAAATGGTATTTCAATCAATGACAGACCGCATATACAATGGCGGTCCCATCAGATTACAGCAGAGCTGAAAAATTCCTATCACCTAGTAACATCATAGCTGACATAACATCCTAGCTCAATGCATTACTCACATGTTTGTGGTGATGCTGGTGTAAACAATCCCGCTGCGTTGCCATCATATAGAAGTACAGCACATGCAATTATGAAGAGTACACAGTACTTGATGATAATAAGTGACTGTTACCAGTTTATACATTTACTACACTGTACTTTTTTTCATTATTTTAGAGTGTACACTTTCTACTCGTAAAAAAAAGATTGCTGTAAAATAGTATACCGTGTTAACTCTGGCAATAGCCTCATATATCTCGTTTACCCGTGTCTCTGTTTTTTGTTTTTAAAGATTTATTTTTATTGTTTTTGATAGAGACACAGAGAGAGAGAGAGACAGAGAGAAGGGGGAGGGCCCAGAACAGTCTCCATAGTTGCACATCCTTGGTTTTTCCACATAGTTTCATTCCACAGGTGGGCACAGGGCTGCACAGGGCAGGAACTGGGCCAGGGTCTTGCCCTGGTGAGAACCAAACTGGGGACACTCCCCAGTTCAGCATATGGGTCCGCACGGGCGGGGCCGGGATTCGATCCTCGGTCCCCGGGGCTGCAAAGTGAGCGCTTAACCCACTGAGCCATCCCGGCTTCCCCTACCCATGTCTCTCGATTGCATTATTTTCTATTGTGCTTGATTTAACCTCATGTTGTTTAATAAGTTTAGATTAGCCGAAGTGTAGCGTATTTATAAAATCCACAGCGGGGTACAGTAATGTCCTTCACATTCGCTCACTACTCATCCACTGACAACTTCCAGCCCTGCAAGCCCCAGTGCGCATGGTAAGCGCCCTACACAGGATACCATTTTTTATCTTTTCTACCATATATTTTCAATCTTTAGACACATTTAGATGCACAAATGCCATTGTTTCACAATTGCCTACAATATTCAGTGCAGTCACATGCCACCCAGGTTCCTCTCCTAAGAGAAATAGGCTATATACTAACTAGCCTAGATGTATATATAGTAGGCTATATACCAGCTAGGTCTGTGTCACTACATTCTATAATGTTCGCACAATGACAAAATCGCCTCACCACACATTTCTAGGGACATATCCCCATTGGTTAAGTGGCACATGACCGTATTTACTTTGACATATAACAATTAATCCTGTCAAGGAGCACTACCAAGCTGACCTCTCAGCTAAGCTTAAAACTCAAATTTCCAGCTTCCAGCTGACAATCTCTGCCTACACACCTCACTGGAACAATATTCATACTCTCAAGTCCCTTCTCTCTGTTAATGGCATCCACATGCCCTTTTTTCTGTCCCCAACAGTTTCCAACACTCTTCTATTGGCCCTTCAAGATCGACACACAGCTACCACCACTCCACCACAAACTAACCTGACACTCACATGCAGTGCCTGGGCCTTCCTTAATTATTACTCTTCTGTGTGGAATGAGCTTCTCAGCCAACTGGTCCACTGAAGACAGAAGCTTGCAGCAAACTGTTCCTCTAAAGCAGAGTTGCTCTGTCCATCCTCAGCTATTCAGAAGACACTTGGTTTAAACCTCAGTGTACAATATGTATCACTGTCTGCCTGATCGTAGGCATTTCTATCTAAGGCTCTCCATGTTTATGATCTACTTGAGAGCAGGGGCCATACTTTCATGGTAATTGTTTTCTTTTTCTTTTAATTTTAGTGTCCTTCACCAAGCACAGGGACTTAACCACAGAAGTGCTCAAAGATTTCAGCTTCATCAAACTGAATTGACTAGATCTTGTGTAAAGTGACTATAGTGAATTTGGAAACATCAGTCATCCTGCTTGGGCCTCTGAACCTTTAGGTTTCCATGTCTACTCAGAAAGTAAAGACAGCTCTGTGGAACGACAATAAATACTGGGTACAGAATGAATGTCTCATTTTCTTAACATGACAATAATCCATCTCCCAACAAATTGTAATCCAAGATGACAAAGCAGCTCCTCAACAAAAGGCAACTCTATTTCAGCTGTTACTCCTCAGTAAGAACACTCCATCCCTAACCTCTGTGATTACTAACTCCTAAGGGTGTCCTAGATGAGTACTCTCACAATGAAACCTGCTTAGAATGAGTAACTCCACCTATCTTCTCTGCTCCAGATGTGGTTGACAGGCCTTCCACGAATGCCTTCTTTTCCAACTAACAAAAGGTTTGCAGATGCCAAATATGTGCTCCAAAATGCCCCTCCTCCCCTCGCCCGAGATCCAGATGGAGCCGAGTCCTTGTGGAAATAACATTCTCTGCAATGATATTTGTTGTCTTGGTGGTCACGCAGCTGGAAATAGTTTTCTTGTTCCCTGTTCATAACAGCCAGACATTCATATCTCTCTGACAAGAACTCTTGACTGAGTATTATCAGGCTGCACCAATTCAAGAAGAGCCAAGCACACTCTTTGGACTTGAAACTCCGACCCACATGGGCAGCCTCAATAACAGCTCTCAAAAACCAAAGAGAATAGAAGCAAGAGGAAGTGTGTGCACACACGTGTACACACATGAATACATAAACATACATGTGGGCACATATAAACACACACATCTCAATACATATAAACTCAAACATTGTTGTAGGTTTCTATAAGCAAAGGGACAAGAATGAAAGGCTATGTAACAAATTGATGACCAAGGTGTTACATCAGATGGAAGGCTGAAGTGGCAAAGGAAGACCATTTACTTTACACACATCTATATTTTTGAATCATTACAAAAACCATACATTTTCATTAATAAATGCAGCTATCTTCTGGGTTAGAATGCTTTCTACGGTGTTCAAATCCCTCAGTAACTTACGAAAGATGAGTCAGATGCATTAACAAAGCAAAGTACCATGATAGCATGACCTCAAAATAGGTCTGACTTCCCATAAACACTAGATTTGGGTAATTCTAGGAAGCAAATCATACACTGAGTACAGAATTTCAAACACACATTGGCTCAAATTTAAGAATGTCCACATGGTGAGGGGAGCTAGCCAGCATTACAGATAAGAGACAGCTCTAGACTTAATAGCTAACAAGTAAATCTGGGCAAAACGTTTCAAGTTTATAAAAAAGATGAGACAACAAACCTATCTCCTTCTTCTTTACTTCTCGAGACAGGAAAATCTAACTGATCTGAAAATACTGACACTAGTTTTAAAAAAACCTCTGAAGTTGAACAATAGCTCAACAAACATGCTCCATATTTGAAGGGATTTCAAAAAGAACTTCTGTTGTTAACATAATGTGATAGAATGCAAGCTCCTTGAGAGCTGGGACCTTACTGTGTTTCTTCTTTTCTACTGTTCCTCAGTGCATGGTAGGTGGGCCTTAATAATTAACAATAATGCAACTTTGAAATCATACTCATCTGCTGAAAAAAAAAAAACAACTGCCATGGAATTGAAATAAAATCACCACCATTCTTCCTTTCACCACTCCTCCATCCCCACCCCATGCCCACCCCCCAAAAGCAAACAAAAATGTATTCTTAGTTCTAAGATATGAAGTATACTAACCTTGGGCTCCTTCAGCTTAATTAGCTTAACTGATTAAACACGCCAAACCCAAGTTCCCTTGCAGATGATTAAAGAAACTGCTGCGAGGTTCATTCATTCAAATTGTATTCAAAGATAGTAAAAAGCAGCTGACCTAATCGCCTTTAATTATGGGTCTCCTTGGTAGCCCAGCATCTCCAAATTCAAGGGCAATTAGAACACTTAGCCAAATCAGCTCCACCTTCCACATGCAGCTGACAAGCCATCCATTGCCACCTGTGACAGAGGTCTTGGGCTGTGAGAGGAAACCTACAGGGCTAAGCATCCCTCCCAAATGGATCCCAGAGAGATTCTTTCTGACAGATACTGAGCTAGACAGCTTAGGTCTAGAAATTTAGGGAAGGGGGAGCAGATAACCGAAAGAAAGTTCTTAAAGAAGTCTTAGTCCACAGTATTGAGCAAGTTACTTCTATTGGAGGTTAAGGATTTTCAGGGGGTGTCAGCCCCACACTTCAGTACTCAGGATGCCGGCCCCTCCCCACAATCCTCCCCTTTACCTTTTACAAGGGCATTAACCCCATCTCCAAACTAATAATAATTCCTTCTCTTCTGTGCTACAAAGTTTCAACCATTGTGGTTCCGTACTATGGATAAGATAAACAGGGTCAAGAATGCTGGTTGCAACTGATACTGAGTGATGGGCACATAATACGACGCATGAATGATGTGACGTGAACTTGTACATCTGTAAAGTATCTAATTGTTACCAACCAATGTAACCTCATCAAATTTAACAATAAATTAAAAAAAAAAAAAAAGAATGCTGGTTGCCATTGGAGTCATGTTTAAATTAGCTTTAACCAGCGGACCCTTCCCTAAATAAAACAAAACAAAACGCCTTCTTGCTCAGCTGTGCCTGGAGAGTGATTTTAACCCACAAGCTCAAAAGGCCCCACATGGTCCAGACATAACCCAATAGCATCATTAATCTTTACTAAGTTAAATTTCTCAAAAACACAAAGAGCACGAATAAGTTGGGGGGAGGGGGGCTATGGGGGGGAGAAAACATATTCATTTATTCTGCAATATTTATATAATCTAGATAAGTTGGCAGCAATGTCCTAAAACTCAGCCGTGAGTTCCAATAGAATTTAACAGAATAAAAGCCCGGTCACCTCTCAACCATTTTACTCTCACTGTGCCCAGTATGAGGGACTCAGTTGTCTTCCTAGGTCTCCGGGTTATATAATATTTTCCTCTCCCCATCCCCACATAGCCCAGCTCCTTAAAACAACATCCAAGTCCTCCCATAATTTACCACCTTGTATCTTTCCAGCCTTGTTACCCCAGACCCCAACCACATCCCCACTCCCAACATTTAAGAGACACATCACTTCCACCCTTCAGGTCCCTTCGGTGAAGTCTTCCCCAAAGTCAGAATTTCATTTTCCATCCCGTGGAACACCAAGGCTCTTGGATCCTACAGCTGCTGACCAGTTGTACGATCCAACTGCTCTATACTGAACTTAGCTGCATCTTTGCCCTCTCACTGCTGCTCTTTCTAGAGCCTCCTTTTTACCATCCTTACACCTGCCACCAGAGAAGGAATTCAGTAATTGCTTACCGAATTAAAATTTCCTCCTTCTCTCTCAACTCTAAGATGTCCATAATCGTTCTCCATTAAATAGTTAAATAACAACATGATAGGGACGTCTGCGGTAATAAGATATGTAAAAAATAAGACAAGAAACAGGAGTAGGGATGCTGAGTTAACAAGGCCAGAGCAGACTTTTCAGGCTTTAAATTGAGAGCTTATGTTCAAGTTCTTACGACATCACTTTTCCCTCAAGTGTGTACGCATAGTGGTACCAAGAAAATTCAAGAAAAGAAAAGCAGGGACATCAAGCAAAGACATACAAATCTTGACCTCAAACCAAATTTCAGAAGTCTTATTGTTTTCTATACACGCGGAGCTTCCCAGTGAAAATGAGTGTATTCTGCCCAGATTGCAACTTTCCTTACTAAGTATTTGAAATAAGAGTGATGGCCCTAAACATCACTCTCAGGCTGAATGTCATTACGTATCAAAAAAGTCAGTTTACTTTCTTTGAAATTTGCAGGAGACTCAGTGAAACCTCAACAACAACAAAAGACTACGGCATACTTTTTAAAATCACATTTACTCTTTGAAAAATATTAACTTCAAATGAAACGAGAAGTTTTCAAATGCAAGTTGTTGAAAGGGCTGCCACTGATTCCCACCTCTGTTAATTTTTCCCCCCCATCATTCACAGGGACCCAGGCGGAGCCCACAACACCCGGCAGCTGCTGACCCGCTGAAGGCCGTGCAAATGGAAGGAGCACCGGCCAGCGGTGGCCAGCACCTTGACTCCACGGTCAATGTTAAAGCTAAGCAGCTTCCCACGTTTTAAATAATAAGGGTAATGGAAGAGTGAGCCGAGGTGGTGGGGGAAGTGGTATCGATGCCCTTGCAGAGGAAAAGATAGAAAAGAGTAAAATCAATTCCCAGCTCTAGGCTCTTCCCCTCCAGGAAGCTCCTGCTGCTGGTTTTCTTCCACCTTCTTGGCAATCCTGCCCCCCCACTTCCCTCCCGGACTCAGCCCTTCTCACTTACCTTTGCCCCCTTCCCACTGTCCTAACCTGGATAACCACCCACCTCTTTCTAGGTACTTTGGGGAGCAGCAACCATCATGCATCAAGCCCTTCCGTTTTCCCGATGAGGAGCCGGCGACCGAGGAGCCGACCCGCCTGGCTGAGGTCGCGCCGCTAGGGGACGCGGCGTGCGCCCGGGGCTCGGATATGACAACCCAGTCCCGGGGCCCAGCTCCTCAGCGGCGCCTTCCCGCCACGCACAACTTCTTCCTCCTGCCCCCCGGCTTCCTTGTCCTCCAATGAAACGGTATCAAGACAAACGCCGCCTGATAACATAATGCTGGTCGCTATGGGCGGCGGATACGCTCACACCTACCCGGACTTGGAGAAGCAAAGGCTGGAACAACGAGCTGATAGAGAAGGGAGTTGCCATGTAGTGCGGTTAAACAGCAATAACTCCAGGACACAGCCTTTTTCCTTGGGGTTTATTCTCTTCAATTTGACAAAGGACTGTCCCCTGAGAACTTAGCAGCTTTAACCAGAATTGCAGGCTTTGAGGCACAGGCCACCCACCTTCACGGTCACGCTCATGCCCACAAACGACACACTCCCATAGGTGAAAAGCGCGGGCAGAGCCTGAAGGAAGAGAGGCTTTGGCTCCAAAACTGCAGTTCCATGTTTCCTAATATACATTCCACTTCAACAGGAAACAACGCGTTCGCAAGTCAGACCTGAACAAGCGAGCACTCGCTGGAAACCCACATGTACGAAAAACGCACAGATTCCAACCAAAAGGGAAAGCAGGAAAGAGCAGGAGTAGTAGCGGAGCCACAATCCCGGGCCCCAGACTGAAGGCAAAGAGCCCTGGATGCCGTCATTCTACACGCGAGGCCAAACGGCAGCAGAGAAAAACAAGAATACACTTTCAATCCATTCAGCACAAGCTAGTCCTACACAAAACCCGACGCGCCCGCTGCGTCCACAACCACCACCACCTCAAAGCCAGGTCTCCCCCTTGCCTCCGGTTTTCCAGTTACTTGCTAAACAGCTGGACAGAAACTGAAGTTTAAAGTCCGAGTCGCCGGTGAGAAGCGAGGGGCGCGGGACACCCCCACCCCCACCCCACCCGGCGGTCCACGTCCCCCAGGACGCAGCTGTGGGGGGGTTCCGAGCGCCCCCTCCCACCCCCCGTAGCCTTCTCGTGCCCCGACCCAGTCCCAGATAACCCGAGGCCACCTACGTGTCACTTGGCCGGGCCCCGGGACGCACTGACCTGGCTGGGGGGACAGGAGGGCCGGCGGCCCGGGCGGCGGCGGCAGCTTCCCTGCCGGGGCTCGGTCAACTGGTTGGTTAGGGAGGCCAGGGCAGCTTCGCCTCCTGCAGGCCGGCTCGCAGGCTCGCACACCCACCCACAGCCGACTCCGGCGAGCGCGCGCGCGCACACCCACACTTGCACGCTCACACTCAACTCGCACTCACACGCGCGCGCACCGCCACCAGGCCCGTCTGCCTCCGGACGGTGAGGTCCGAACGCGCCCTTTGGCGACGGAGGCGACTCGGCGGCCACAGGCTCTGCGCCCAGGGGGCACTGTCTCCCCGCAGCCCGCCGCGCCCACCCCTTTACCTGCGCCCGCCGCCGCCCCGGGGCTGGCCTCCGGCGGCGCGGTCAATCCCTGCGCCCGCCGCCCGGCAGCCAGCCGAGCCCGGCCCTCCGCCCGCCCCTCGGCGGTAGCCCGGAGCGGGGCCGCCCTCCGCGCCCTCTGCGCCCACCGCGCCGGGGTCCAGCGCCCCGGCAGGAGGCCGGAAAGGGCTCCGCGGCGGAGGGGCACAGGACGCCCAAGATCCAGGCGGCGATCTGCAGGGGCGCAGGGGAGGCACAACTCTGGGGGGCGCCAACTGTCGCTCGGCCCCAAGTGCCCGGACTTTGGGGGACCCGCAGGGGCGGCCGGAGAAGGGGCGCCGCGGGCGGGCAGAAGGAGCAGCGAGGACGTCAACCTCCTTCTTCCTCCGCCTTCGGTCTTTCTCTGCTTCCTCCACGCAGCACAAGTCAGCAACTCCGCAGCCCCTTACCTGATCGGACACCCCCAGAGCCCCCACAGTCTGCGCTCCCCCACCCCCAGGCCCTCGCCGAGCTTCCCGCCCCGGCCTCTCATTCAGGATGGCCCCGACCCCCTCCCGCGCTCACCTCTGCGCCCGGCCGCGGCGCGTTGGCATCGGGTCGCTCCTCGCTGCCCGCTTGAAAAGCGCTGGAACACATTGCAGAGCCCGCAAAATCCCTGAAGGGTGGCCTCTCCCGAGTTTAGTTTCTACACTTTCCGGAGGGCACCAAGTTTCGCCCAGTGCAGCCTTTAAGGGGAGGCTGCAAGCGGGAAGAGTCCTGGCTGCTAGGAAGGTGCACTCGTTTCTGTTTCTGAGTTTTCCATGGACTGGGTCTGCACACCAAAGCCAAGGTGGCTGTACTCCCCTAGTTCTCCGTATCCGTGATTATAACCTTCTCTTCCGCTTTCTGCGTGAGACTTGGCTGGTGCAAACCATTTTAGAAGAGTAATGAAGGGCGGGGAACGCACACCTGGAGGCGTGGGCGGGAACCGCGCGGGACGGAGGCCTGGGGATCGTCCTCGGGGAAGTGGTGGCCACAGACATTCGCCCCGGTCCTATAACACCACCCAGTCAACCGGGGGCCACCCCCCGTCCAGCTCCCACGCGTGGCTTCCCAGGATTTCCGGAGTGTTGGCAGATTCTCGGCCTCTCGCTCCGCTGCTAAAGCCGCCACCCATCAAACGCAGCTGCTTAGGCATGAAAAGCTTAGTGAACTGTCGCCTGAAATGGCACACGGGACGCCACGACGGCCGTATGGCCGGGCACCCGGCAGAGCTGCCACAACTCCACCGAGAAATGCACAGCAGTCAGGGAGGGCTGCGTTGGTGGTGGTCACTGGGTAATCTAGGGTTTGGGAAAAAGGCAAGGTCACTGTAAACCGCAGTGGGCCGGAGGGGAAACCTTCCTAGCGGGGATGGAAACTTCAGGCTTCCGGGGACTGTGCTTCGAAGAGACCGGACTGAGAACCTTGACTGATTCAACATGTGGTTTTCACAGGATGCTCGAGGCTAAGTCCTGGCTGCTAGTCCATTACTATCAGAAGCTCTTTCCTTTTTAAAACCATCTACCAAATCCCCCTTTAAAAAAAAAAATTTAAATGACTACTTTCTCTTCTTCCCTACCAAACTATGATTTATTTTACAACAATCCACTTAAAATGTGAAAAAAAATAAAGATTTTAATTTAATATATGCACAGCATGTAGATATGCATATACTCTTATCTCACAAATAATGAGGTGATCTTAAATGCTAAAAAATATTATATCAGGATATAGAAGAAAATGTCCACTATAAAATCTAAGTATAATGAAAATTGTTTGGTAAGAAAAGAATATACTGAAGAGGGCTTTGCTTTCGACAATAGCTCTACTCAATTCAGAAAAATCACTTAGCTGATTTTCCTCTCCTTACTACATAACTCTTTTTATCTACTGGTAGGTTTCTAAATATCAAAACTTCTAGTCTATGGTGATTGCCCGGGGGAAGGGGAGGAGGGGGGAGGGAGAGAGGGAGGGGAGGTGGGAGAGGGCACCAGCATTATGGACACACTCAATGGTTTGGTGTTTACCTGGAGAAGGGGGAGAAGGGGGGAGGGAGAGTTGTGGGGGGAGGTGGGAGTGGGCACCAGATATATGGTGTTGGAGGGGGAGCTGATTCTGGGTGGTGGGCACATAATGCGATGCATGGGTGATGTGATGTGAACTTGTACATCCGGAAACTATCTAATTGTTACCAACCAATGTCACCCCATTAAATTGAACAATAAAATATAAAAAAAAACAAAAAACAAAAAAACTTCTAGTCTAGTGAAAATAGTATTTCCATTTTTATTTGAAGTAATTAAATTGTATTAATAATTATATCAATAAATATTATTAAATGAATGTTTAAGTGATTTAATAATTATGTCAATGTTTACTCCTTCGTCATAAGTCAAAGGTAAAGTGAAAATGAGTTTCTTGCCTACCATTCAGCCTGGATATTTCTCCCATGTGTTGATTTTATCTCTTAACTGTCTTAAGGAATATAGCTGTCTCTGATTTGACTATAGATTAACTGCCTTTACTCTGTGGTCCTTTCTAACATTAAATCAGAAGTTCTGTCCACACAAGACATGTGTATTAAAGAGTTCTAAGTTACTTGCTGTAAAACATTGTAGTTCTTTATTTGGTCTACCATGGCCTAAAATGAAACGAAGAACAAAATACAAGGTCCACCTGGACTGACTGTCTTCCTGACAAGTATGAACCTGTTGGAATGCGAGTGCTCTGTAGCCAACTTTTAGGTCAATAACTTTACATTCAAATCCTGCTTAGCACAGAGATTAATCAGTACTGTGTTCCAAGTAAGCCAGTTTTGTCATCTGTGAAATGAGATAATAATACTAGTACAGTCTATTTTATTGGGTTCCACTTTGTCTTTATCAAAGAGATAGTGCACTTGAACAGGCTTCTTAAAACACTGAAGTGGATGGTGAAGTTTCAATAGAGACAGAGGATACCTGGATATATTTTCTTTAAAGTGTTTATCTGCCTGTGGCCCTCTTGCCGTTCAGACTTAGTCCCTTTCTTGGATAGCCATTTTAATGCTTTCTATCCTAACCTTCCTCTCTTATCCTCTGCCAAGCAATGTTTCTCTGCATTTGTTTCTTCAAATACTCAGACAGCGGTGCCCTCAAACGTGAGAAAAAGTATTTTCAGCAAAATAAGGAGAATTTTAATAAGGGATATTTCAAGTAGAGTCTACATTAATATTTTAAAGATACGGTAGATTTCGTCAGCTTACTGATGTTATCTAGTGGTCCAAGGACTATAATTTGCAAAGCATTTTGGATTGAAAAACTGGTTGTCACTGCTTTGACTTTTCAGAAGGGTTTACAGGTCACGCCAGTTCTCCCTCCCCACCACCCACCCTCCACGCCCACAGGCCATATTCCCTTCCTACTGGCCAAAAGCCTTTGAAATTTTCAACTAGAGAGTAATCAAAACTATCAGCAAAAGGATCTGTTGGAAACTTTCCCTCCTGTCTATTTATGTAGAGACTGATTCAAAGAATATACTCCAGTGAAGCAATTCCCTGAGAGAAATCTGCCTGCTTGGGAAAGTTTTTCAGATGCAACCCCCAGGTATAGGTTGTCTTCCTTTGTGCCTCTCCAGTGTTTTTCCCCTTGGCTTGGAAGAAAAGATTCTCCTTAGGAAACCTTTCTATTTTAAAAGGCCAGTGGCAGAGGTGGGTGAGGCAGCCCAATTTAGTAAAAAAGCTCTTCAGAGTAGAAGTGGCCAAAGGAGAGTCCAGAAATGAGGACTGTGGGATTGTGTGTGCAGCAGCCTTGTGTGAGGATGGGACTGCAATGAAATGAAAACTCTAAAGAGAGTGACTCTGCTCCCTTCTTCTTTCTTTTTTTTTTCCCTCTGTTTTTAAATGAACATAATTTCAATGTCATAGAATCTTGCCAACTATTTCTCCTTTGGGGGGGCAATTGTTAAATAGATTGGGGAGACATTGGTTAGTAAAAATTACATTGGTTTCAGGTGTACAATTCTATATTACATCGTCTATGTATTTATTGCATTGTGTGCTCACCACCCAGAGTCAGTTCTCTTTCCATCACCATGTATTTAATGCCCCACCCTCCCTTGCCCTCCCCACTTACCCTCAGGTAACCACTAAACTATTGACTGTGTCTATGAGTTTTCGTTTCTTTGTTACTTTCAGTTTTATATTCCACCTATAAGTGAACTCATATGGTTCTTGATTTTTTCAGTCTGACTTATCTCACTTAATATGATGTTCTCAAGGTCCATCCATATTGTCACAAATGGGAGTATATTTCATCTCTTCTTATCATTAAGTAATATTCCATTGTGTAAATGTACCACAACTTCTTTATCTAGTCATCTATCTATGTGCTGCCTTTTTCTTACCACATATTTCTGCATGAATAATTTGTGTAATGTCTAAAGTACATCAAGGACAAGCAAATGCTGTAGTCTATCTCACCCAAGTAAAAAGGCTTTGATCTAAAACAACGGAGGGGGAACACTGAAGGAAATAAAAGAGAATTACAAAAATGATGGGAAAAAAATAAAATGAATCACAAAAAAATATATGTGCATTATATACATAACTTTAGAGCTATAACAAGAGCTAGATCAGAGAAATCATAGAAAGGGGTCACAAAACAAAAAGCTCCTTCTATAAAACAATAATAAAATATGTAGTAATTTTCTACTAAAACTGATAAAAACTTTCTAGTAAAACGGGACAAAAAAGAAAAGAAACAAGACTATGAATGAGATTGTAATTATAGTTTCAGTAGAACTTTTTTTAAATACTAAGCAAATATTATAAACAATTAAAAACAGCTAAAATAGATACTTTTATGAATTCAAAAAATTTTAAACATAAGTATGTTTATAAGCATTAAATAAATTGAATTCATATTTCTAACTCTACCTACAATAAGAGTCAAAGTTTTGATCAGAAAGATTTAATGTTAATAAACAGATAAAATCTATTCAACTAGCTTCAAAGAACAGAAAAAGAAGAAAAGCACCCTAGCTATTTTATGAGTTAATAAAATCTGGATACCAAATTCAGACAAAAACATAGGAAAGAAAATTACAGGCCAACCTCAAAAAAAAATTTTTTTTTGTACATACAATATTATCAAACCAAGTTCAGCAATGTGTTTTTAAAAAATAAATCATAAACACATTGTGCTGATACCATAATATAAGAATGGTTTACTATTAGAAAATATAATATGCCACTCAACTGTTTTAATCTTTGCAAGCTAGAAAAGGGAAAGATTTTCAAAGATACTTTTATTTATTTATTTATTTATTTAATCATTTATTGGTTTTGACAGAGAGAGAGAGAGAGAGAGAGAGATACAGAGACAGAGAGAGAACTGAACTGGGGGCACTCCCCAGTTCAGCATATGGGTCCGCACGGGCCGGGGCAGGATTCGATCCTCGGTCCCCAGGGCTGCAAAGTGAGCGCTTAACCCACTGAGCCATCTGGCTTCCCCGGGAGAGATTTTCAGAACAACTTAATTCTTTAAATATTATCCTTAATGGTAATTCATTAAACATTTTCCTTTAACAGTTAAGAACAAAACAAAGATAGTTTTTCCATTTCTATTCAACATTGTACTGAAGCCCCTTGCCAAGATCACACACATACGAATAAAACAAATTAGAAGACATAAGGGTTAGGAAACAAGAAAATCTATTAAAGTATTAGAGCAAATAAGAGAGTTTAGAAGCATTGTTGAATAAAAGATCTATATGCAAAGAAGCCACAGACCATCAGAGATAATAAAATGTTAAAGATCTCATTAATAACAACAAATCTTTATTATAACTGGGATGAAAACTAGTAGAAAGGTATAGTATCTGTTTGAAGAAAACTATAAAACTTTATTGAAATATATAAAAAGGCCTAAATAAATGGATAGAAATATGTTCATGAATGAGCTGACTCCATAAACATAATGCAACCTACTCCAAATTGTATTAGGGCTTTCCATAGACCTTGACAAAGTAATTCCAAAATCCACATGGAAGTGGAAGAGGCCAAGAATAACCAAGACAAGTCTATTCAACCATAAGGGGGAAATTTTCCCCTCCAGATATCAAAATATCCTAAAGCTTTACCAGTTGAAATAATATGGTATTGGTGCAGTGACTGATAAATATCTAATGAAAGAGAATAGCAGGTTTAGAAATAGAACTCTATATAAATGACAGATGAGTCAATGTAAATAGCACATCAAAGATGTTCTCTTTAGTAAATGATGCTGAAATAATTTTATATATTTTTTGGCTGGAAAAATATCCAGCCATAAATGCCTCTGTTTTTCATATTTCATGACTGTATACTTTCTGGACATCCCTTGTATAGTCACATACATTATGACTGTCATCTTGGGGGTTCAATGACGCCAAGTAGCCTAGATTATGGATTGATCTGAGAAAAGGAGAGATTGGTATGGGTACTCACCAAAAGTGAACAAGTTAGAGAGATGTTACACCTTTGCACAAACTCTGCCTGATTAAGCACAGATTACATTTAACTGAATGACTCTGCCATCTGCCTAGCCAGCATCTCCACTTCTCTGCCAACAGATACTCTTCCAGAAGGAGAGGCAGGGTAAATTCCAAAAGTTTTTAAAAAAAACAGACAGGAATGGAAGACTAGTCAGCAACATCAGGAATGAACTCCTGACATATACAACAATATGGATGGATGAATCACAAAAACATGCTGGACAAAAGACCAACAGACACAAAACAGTGCATACTATATGATTTCCTTTTCATGAAGTTCCAGAACAGGCAAAACTAATATTTGATGTTATAAAAGAATGATAATTGCCTAGGGAATGGGGACTGACTAAAAAGGCACTCAAGAAAGCTTCCTCGGTGAGGGAAATGCCCTATATCTCGCTTTGTGTGGTGGTAACATGGGTATATATAATTATTGAAACTCACTGAACGGAACATTTAAGATCGGTGCAATTTACTGTTTGTAAGTTACAATTAACTAATATATTTTAAGTACAAGTGGAATTATTTGGATCTATTTATACAATATTTTTTAAAACAAACTATTATGGAATAATGTTCAGATAAACATACATCCTTTGGGGCCTACTGTTGTAACTAAACTCACATAAACACTATGCCAGCTAAGAGTAGGAAATGATTATAGTGTTATGGAAAACCAAGACACACTATAAACGTCTTCAGAAAAATTAACTTTATAATAAACAAGTCAATAGTTTCTTCTGATGTATAAAGCCTGTGATTTTCCACAGGTAGTATCTTAATTCTATATAACCATAAAATATATTTCTATTATCAGTAGTATATAGTTTTTTCTGCCTTTCGTGGAATATAATAATTATATGACAGAATTATGTTTGAGATTATTCCACATTCCCTTCTCCCTGTATTTCCACTTTCTTCTCTCCTATAGTTGAATAGTCATGTGCTCTGTGCTCATTGCTTAGGAAAGTCTGTGGCAAAAAAGAAGGGCCAAAGATCTTTACAGAAAGCCCAAGCTTATTTAAAGACATACACTGGTATATATACACACAAAGGAAAAGCAATAGTCTTGAAATAGGTGAGTGAAAGCGAGAGATCTGTGTATCCTAAGAACAGAGGGTACCTCTGCCCTGCTTCCTGTCAATGGAGACAGCAAGACCCTTGAGAAAAAAGACTGCAAGGAGTGTTTAGGCAGATGGAACCTAGAATAGTTAAGTAACAGATGCTCAGTCCCATGGGTGATACAGCAGCAGTGAACTTGAACAAAGGAAGTTTCAGAAGCAACTTCTAAAAACCAATGCTAGATGGGCCTCTCCAATACATTGACATTATGTAAAACTCTGGAATAGTGACTGATCCACATAGGTGTGTGTAACTAATTCCCTAATAGAAAAAAAAAAAAAAAAAAACTTGAAAAGAATTGAGCTCATGTTTTTCTACCAACGCTGAGGAATGGGAGATCTAGATAAAAATTTAATCTGAAATACAGAAAAAACTTTCTGAATATCTGAGTTTAGTGACTGAGATTTATACCCACAATATTAGTTTTCTAGGGCTGTCATGGCAAAATACTACAGACTGGATACTTAAACAACAGAAACTTCTTGGTCCCACTGTTCTGGAGGCTAGAAGTTCAAGATCAACCTGTTGGCAGGGTTGTTTCTTCTGAGGTCTGGCTTGCAGATTGTGGTTTTCTCCATGTATCTTCACTTGATCTTCCCTCAGTCTGTGTATGTCTATGTGCTAATCTCCTCTTCTTGTAAACACACCAGTCCTACTGGACTTGGGCCTGCCCACATGACCTATTTTACCTTAGTTACCTTTTTAAAGGCCCTATCTCCAAATACAGTCACATTCTGATGTACTGAGGGTTAGTACCTCAATATGCGACTGTTGAAGAGACACAATTCAGTCCATAACACCCACCAAGTATGGAGTTCTCATCTATGATTGCTAAGACCCCTTGGCTATCTCTAATCTGCACATAGAAATATATACAAATCCTAGAATAGGAACCAAGTTGATATACGATATACCCACGATGCTGGGAGGATTACTGTGCAGACAAAAAGTGACCTCACAGAAGTCATTGCCAATTTGCAGTGTATAGACTGTAAGGAATATGAAACAGTAGCACAGGACACTTTAAAATCCCTAGGAAGATGCAGTATGATCAAAGGAATGAAATGATAGTGATTAAACCTTGATAGAATTTACTGATGAAGTTAATGTATCACCAAATTTCTAAGAAAATATCTGGGAAAAGTTATCTTTAAAACCCATTTCTGGGACTTTAAGTTTCTGAAAGATTAACAGCAATAACAATAACTGGACTGCTTCCCAGATTGAGATCTGCACTGACTTGTAGAAATGTAGACTTAGAGAGCATGGATCTGACCTATTAGGTATAGGTTTTGGCAAGTGTAAATTATATCGAGTATCATAATCTATTCCAAGATGAACATGAATGAACATGATCCTCCCCCTTTCCATAATCCTTCTAACTGGGAAAGGAGAGAGAAGAGGTAGAATTCTTGCTCATCTCCACAAGCAAGAACACTGAGGCAGCCTTTGTATGCAGCACAATGGATACACGAATGAAGTGGCCACCAGGGTAGAGAGGGAGGCTATGCACAGGCCCAATAGTACAGACTCTCACTTACCAAAGCTGATCCCTCTAAGTTCCTTAATGTCCAAACTGCAAGCCACAGAGACCAAGTCAAAGCCTGAAGTATGGACAAAAGCATGGACCAACTCTGAGCTCCTAGTATAGACTATTTCTTTTTTCTTTTTTTTAAGATTTATTTTATTGTTTTGAGAGAGAGAGAGAAGCGGGAGGGCCCAGATCAGTCTCCATAGTTGTACCTCATTAGTTGTGACATAGTTTCATTCCACACAGGTGGATATGGGTCCACGAGGAGTGGAAACTGAACTGGGGTCCTCCTGAGTGGGAGGTGAGAACTTTCACCGCCAAGACATCCCAGTGGTTACCAGTTGAGCTACAGTTCAGCATATGGATTTTCATGGGCCGGGGCTAGGATTCAATCCATGGATCTCATGGCTGCAAAACAATAACTCAATCTGTTGAGTTATTGCGGCATCTCTAGACTATTTCTTGAGGAGACAGACTGGCAACTTGGTGGCAAGTTGACTAGGTTGAGCATCTTCCATCTTAGAAGGGCTTGTGGTTCATTTCCACAGTAATAGACACCCTTTCTGGATATGGATGGCATTGCCTTTCATGTCCCCAGAGCCTCAGTCAGCATCACAATCCAGGTCTTGTGGAATGCCTGACCCACAGGCATGGAATCCCATACAACATTCAACCAAGGCAAACAGTAAAGAAAGTGCAAGGATAAATCATGTGGTCTTATCACATACTGCCCCATCCAGAAGCTTCCAGTGGAGGGATAGAATGTCTTTCTGAAGACACATATGAAGCTCCAACTTGGAGACAGTACCCTGCAAGGATGAGTAACTATCTTTCAAGATGCAGTGTATGCCATAGATCAGGGAAAACTTCCTGTAGTGCTTTGTCACCAATAGGAAAAACACATAATATGTCCATGAAGTTAGGGGGAAGAAACAGAAGTGACCTCACCATCACTCTCAGGAACCCACTATAAGATTTTGTGCTACTCTCACACAGCTCTGGGATCTGCAATGTAGAGGTTCTACACTCTTACCAAGGTCAAAAGTCTTACAACAGAAGTCCCATTAAACTATTATACAAGCTATGATTGCTTACTGGGCAGATTGGGATCCTTACGTCTAGAGCCTGACTGGCAGACAATAACTGCAGTCACTATCCTTTCAGAAATAATTCACCCTGGTTGTTAGCAGGAGGAAATGGGACTACTGTTATGAAATGGGGGCACAGAGAATTATGTGTGGAATTCACATGGCCCAGGTGGGGGCCTCTCAGTACTCCCTTGTCTAATTGTGACTATGAATGGACAAATAGAGCAACTAAGAAAAAAAAGAGTATGGTCACCAAGGACACAGACCCCTGAGGAAGGAGAGTTTAGGTCACACCATGTCCTAAATTACCAAGGCTGTGAAGATATTAGCTGAGGGTGAGGGGAATTTAGGATGTATGATGGGGGGAAAAAGGTGAAAGGGGAAGGTAAGTACCAGTGTGGCCTTGAGACTAACTAGAGTGATGAAGGCTGTAGTTAATCTTAACAACCTCCCTTTTCTAACGTCCTCAGGAAGAGAGGCCCACCAGATACCTGGGAAGTGGTGCTACCTCAACAAGTTTGGGGAAATGGATCCATGGGGGACAAGGAGTGGACTATGGCAAACATGCAGATGTGCCATTCAGGTCCATTTCAAGAACTCACCAGCTGCAAAGAGTGTGGCTAACAGATAGTCCAGGGCTTTTAGCATTTTTAGGGTCATCTGTAGCTTTTGAGATGGGACCACATTCTCCTTAGGGCATCCTTTCAGCTAATGAATGAGCAAAATGGCAGCCAAGATTATACTCTTCAAGGTGGATCATAGACAGTGACTGAGCAAGGCTGTGGTACAAGGGCCTAGCCATTTCTGTCCTATGAGGGACTTCTCTAACGACCTTTACTCCCAAGATCCATTTGGGACTGCCAAAGACTTCACTGGGTCTGTATCATGGTTTGATTGCTCCTCCTGCCCTATCCTGCTTCTCCACCCTTTCCTTTCATAGATATTGCTCCCCAATAAACCCTTTGTTCTCCCAATCCAGCCTAAGCACCTAATTCCCAGAGAACCCAAACTTGGAGCAAGTATCTTCACAGTTACTAGCTTATTTATCTTACTACTTACCTTTAAATAATTGTCATGTAATGGTCATTTCACTGAGGTTTTTAAATTGTTTGAACCAGAATTGTTACAGTATTAACCCCTTTGTTTAACATACTACTGTTCATTAAAATCTTTTTTAAAAGATTTATTTTATTGTTTGAGAGAAAGTAAGAGAGAGAGAAGAGAAAAAAGAGGGGAAGACCCAGAGCAGTCTCCATACTTGTACATCATTAGTTGTGACATAGTTTCATTCCAAAACACAGGTGGATGTGGGGCTGCTCAGGACAGGAACCAAACTGGGGCCTCCTGCATGGGAGGTAAGAACCTTCACCACCAAGCCTGCCATTACCAATTGCACCACAGTTTAGCATGTGGGTTTGCAAAAGCTGGGGCCGGGACTAGAACCCTGGACCTCATAGTTTCAAGGCAAGCGCTCAACCTGCTGAGCTATCCTATATCCCTGTACATTAATATATTTTTTTAATGATTTGCTCTGCTAAAGATCTTTTGTTACTTTTTACAACAACAACAATCTAGAAAGTATTTATGAATGCTAGTCATTTTCTGCTGTATATCTCATTGTTTTGTTTTGTTTTGTTTATACTCAAATCCTTCCTACTGATTTTCTTGGGTTTATTTTGTAATTCCCTTTAGTTTCTGGTGCTGAATGGTTAATTAATTTTATTATTTTTTAATAATAAGTTTTAAATGCTCTCAGGTAAACAACTCAGTCACTTGGACCAATATTTACATTTCTCAACAAGACTTTATAGGTGGTATTTTTTATAGTCTTTGCATATCTTTGAATATTTTCTATTCCTCTCAAAAATAAAAAACTATGTTGCAATTTAGAAATCCCTTCAAATCTACAAATGTAGGTCTATATATAATAGGTTTATAAGTAGGTTTTTAAACCTTCATAAAATAGGTTCAGAAAAGTTTTCTTATACAACACCGTATATAGTTGTTGACTTTGCTTCCTTTGTTGTGTCTCCTTTAGGAATGGCCTTAGCCACAGGTTGGCTCTTTGTTCTCTGTTCTCCATTCATTCTTTTGTCAGTTTTATCTGCCTTTTCTCCCTGCATCCAGGAGCACTTATAAAGTGTAAAATCCACATTATTTATTCTCTTAATCCATAGCATTTTTCTATTTAATTATCCCAGTGTATATTTTATTTACATGAAATTGAAAACTTTCTTGCTCATCTCCTTTGTCTTCCATCTTCTTTTTCATCTTTCTCATGCTGTTAACATGGTAGATCAATCTGCTCCTTTTATAACATCTGTTCCCATTTCTTAAACACCTGTCTTTTAACACGCTATTAAATGGGCACGCCTGTCAGTCTCTAGCACTTAGTAGAGGTTTAGCAAATCCTTGATGGTTTAATTAATGTTTTCCCCACCCTTTGAGTTACAGCTATTCAGACAATTGAGAGCAGGACCAGAGTGGGTGAGGCATTAGCACAGATTCCAGGGCTGCCGGTCCAGTCCACTCAGTTTTTGTGCTTCAAGGGCTCGTCGCTGAGGAGACACATGTGAATGAGCGCCTCTGTCACCGCAGAGGGGTCACAGCGGGCAGAGCCCTTCTTATCCTGGAGGACGGTGGGGGGTGGGTGGATGCTGGCACTCCCATGCGCACCGCCCGCGGGAAAGTTGTTGACGTCGGAGGCTTCCAGTGGAATCCAGGCGCGGCGGGCACTGTCCGGGCCCCACTTGGGGTCGTCGGCTTGAATGCGGCATTGGTGCCACTTGCTCCCTCTCTGGATGGACTGACTCCTCTGGCATGGCCTTGGTGCTGAAGTTGGTAAGATCCCAGGAATGGGCTTAGGATCGGAGGTTGTTATCACTCAAAAGTCTTCTCTTTACACACTCGATGCATAATGACACGGGGCGCCCCGAGATGGTCTCCGTGTCGATTCCTGCACAGGGTGCCATCTGGAAGTCCCCACTGGGCGGGCAGGACCTGGGTGTTGGCCCAGAAGTCTCGATGCCAGCTGCAGGCAGGCCCCGGGGGAGCCTGCACAGTGTCCCTGTTGCACCAGTGCGCCCCCCGAGGCCCGGGGAGGCCGCTGGAAAGCCTACCACGGGGGGCGCCCCGTTGTGCCCACGAGAGTGCATTCCTGCCTCCTCGCTCACCAGGCCCGCTGGCTGTTTACAGGCAGAGGCCTCAGATGGGTGTCTGCAGCCTTGCGGACGTGCTTGAAGACTTCACAGAAGACCAGCCTGGTGGGGTCCTGAAGGAAAGGGCCCCGACAAGTGCCAGCAGGGACAAGACACAAGTCACTGTTGCAGCCTCTTCAGACTGAAAAGTCCAAGAGCCGTCGTGACTCCACTGGGGCTGCTCTTCTGTGTGCCTGGGCTCTGCGTCCAGGGTCCGGGCCTCAGAGCGCCCCTTCTCCAGTTCCCTCAGTCCACACGGACATGACAGCGCCGAGGCAGGGCCATGGGCACGTGCTTGAAGCCTTTGTTTAAGTGGAAACGCTATGAGGTCCTGATGGAAGATGCTCCTCTGGGGGGAGGGGACAGGAAGGGGGAGGGGAGGCCAGGACGGCTCAGGCACTGGCTCTTCTCCCATCCTCCGCTCGCTGGTTTAACTCATTTCAAGTGAATGAATGAACCCTTGACTGTAGGCCAAGTCCCATAATAAAGGGAAAAGACACTATGCTAACAAAATTGGCAGTTCACTCACAGAAAAATGAAATGTCATTACCTTCTACGTTCCAAGCTCTATTCAAAAAACAGTTTTTCCAGTGTAATAAGAGAATATCCAATATTTAATTTAAATCTGTTTAGAAGAGATAACTGATTATAATCAAGACTGTATCCAGCCGATATAACAAGGACCTGCTTTAAAAATTGCCGTGAAGAAAACATTTCTGAGGTGTTGAAATCTGCCCACTCTCTTGCATTCTACAAATATATTTGAAGCTCCTTCTTTTTGTAGTCTCTCGAAAAAAAACAAAAACAAAAGAAAAACAGAAAACTCTGATATTAACCAGCTACAAATGGCCAGCTACAAACTTCCTTCATGAAGCTTCTGGCCTAGAGGTGGGATTGGGTCATTATGTCTGTACAATAACCGCCCCTGCAAACAACATATGAATGCCAGATGGTTGGAACTGTTCCATTAAGAAACTGATGTTTTCATTGTTTGGAATTTGATTTTGTAACTTTCTCCATACAGTGATTTGATTGCAGCATTTAGAAGCCTTGAGAACTTTCCCATAAATTATTCCACCCCTTGAATGTGAAACTAGGGTAGGCTTATTCGCCTGTTTTTCCATTAGTGTGTCATTCCCACTTTCCTACTCAGATGTGGATAATTAGGCAAGATTCGTAAAAAGAAAATGTGGGTTTTGTGCTTTGGTTGTTTCTTCAAGGAACTTGCTACTGAATATTTGTCTCACTTGGTTCATTGACTGTATATGAATATTCATGAAAAACTAAATAATAGCTAACAGTTCTTACTATGTAGTTATATGGCTCTACATTACTTTCATAGTTCTTACTCTATTTTAAACATTTTATACATATTAATTCATATAAGCATCACATCAACTCTGTGGAGTCGATACTATTATTATTTCCACTTTACAGATGAAGAAACTAAGGCATAGTTAAGTAACTTCCCTAAGGTCAAATAAGCAGTGAGTGGTAGAAGTAGTCAACCCAGAAAAGGTTCAGAGTTTGTGTTCTTAACCACCTCACTCCACAATATGTAGTTTAAGTCGCAACTCATCTAGCTTGTTCCAAGAGAACATGATAAAACTAGATTCCCTATTTAGTCCTCATTAATGTGAACAGGTCTTGCTATTATTGTGTCAAATGTCTTACCTATTCTAAGCCTTAGCAAGTATGTCAGAGGTTGATTGTAGGTGCTGAGTCCTCATCTATAACATTGAGCTACTAATAATACCTTTATTGGCTTGCCATGAGAATTAAATGAGCTAATTTACACAAAATCTAAATGTCTGACACATTTAAATTAAATGTTAGCTATTATTATTAATACTGAGCAAAAAGCAAAGAAGTCGATTGTTCAACAGAGAAGATAAAGAAGGTGGAGGAGAGATGTGAGAGATCAAGTTCTATATGTATTCAGTAGGGTGTTGAGTAGAACTTTTCAAGATTTACAAAACTGAGTAACTAAGGCTGGCAGCTGAAAATAAAGAGATTCTAAGTGCACATTTCCTAAAGCGAGACATTAACAAACGGGGATGGACTTATATGATGTGATAAGAGACTGCACAAGTCCCTAGCCATTACCAGCACCCTTGCTCTAACCCCAGTGTATAACAGGAGAAAGTAGGAAGCTGAAGATTTTCAGGGATTTTACATAAATGGCTATATGTGATTCTCACCAATGATGCATAGTGTCAGCTGAAACCTCTATTAAGCTGTGTACATTGCAGACGCAACAGGGACAGATAACCTGTTGCATATGAGTCAGTCCAGCATATCGATGAAGTCTGAGAAAGGTAAAATAAGTGGGAGGGTACCAATGAAGAATATTATTCATTGTCAATTCCAAGGGCCCTCCCTTGACTACTCGGGACAGTTTTAAGTGAAGGATTGACTAAAGGGCAGAGAAATAAGAAAAATACCACAGAAACAGAGATGGAACTTTAGGTTAAATGGAACTTAAGAGGCATGCTGACCAATTGCAATGTATGGCATTAATGTATGATTCAAACAAAATTACATTTATAAAACCAGACAATTGGGAAATTTAAATTTTGACTGGATAGTTGATAATACTAAAAAACTATTATTCAATGTCAAAAACTAATGTACAACCATGGAGGCTGCTGTGAGTTCTCCCCCTTCTCTTTGTCTCTGTCTGTCTCTATCTCTCTCTCTCTCTGTCAAAAACAATCAAAATAAATCTTTTAAAAAAAAGAACTGTTATTAAGTTTTAGGTGTGATAATAGTATTGTTATATTTTAAGAGTTTTTTCTTTTTGATATATATTAAAATATTTAAATATAAAATGATATGCAGTCTGATAATTGTTTCTAAATAATCAGAGAATACATGTCAGTACAGGTATTGATGAAATACATTTTTTAAGTTTTATTTAAAGGTTGAATCTTGAATAAAAATAACAATGATCTGCTGCTTAAAAGAAGCAGACCTAAAATAAATATAATCAAAGTTTGAAAATAAGCAGAATGGGAAATACTAGGAAAATGCTAGTTTAAAATTTTATGGATGGCATTATTAAGATCAGAATAACTATGAGTAATATTCAAGGGAAAATTTAAATGAGATTAAGAGTTCATAGAAATAGATGGTATAGTTTATCAAAAAAGATATAGTTTTTAACAAATCTCTGCATATAAAACAATATTGTGTTGACTATCAAAAGCAAAACATTTAAAATGCAAGGAGTTTTTTGTTTTGTTTTGTTTTGGACTTTTTTTGGCAAGGAGATTTTAATACAGTAAAAGGAAGTACAAATCAATTTGACTATTAAATATAGATAAAAATATTCTAAAAGCAACATTATAGAATGGGTGGCAATATTTTAAAATTTCAAAATAACTACATAAAATTACTTCTACATGTTCAAACATGACATAATTTCATTCATAAATCATCCCAAAATGAGGTTTAAAAAAAATTACACCTTAATAAATGTAGAAATGTTCTATTTAGACTTAGGGATTCAACAGATAATAAAATACAATAGAGCTCCCTCAAGGAGTCAACATCCCAAAGAAAGGAGACAGAAAATCAACTAATAGGCAAATAGTATGTCAGGTAGCAATCAGTACGTTGAAGAAGATTACAGAAACGTGAATGCAGAGTTTTTAGGGGAGCACTTACAAGGGGTGATCAAGAAATTTGTGGAATGGGGGGATTACTAGAGAGGGGGGTGGGTACTAGTGCACACAGTTCGCTTGTGTGACTTATTATTAGTATATGTGCCAAATTTCAGCCTACTTGCATCACTGTTCTTTCAGATGCCACCTAAGAAGCACGTCAAACATGAAGAAAACCCCAAGGATGGATAAGGTTGAATTTTGCACCATCATTAAGTGCCTCACAAAGCCAGAGGAAACACCTCACACCATTTTGGAAGAGGTGTTAGCAGGTTACAGGGACAGTTGCCCTGGGAAATCCATGGTTTACAAGTGGCATAGCCTTTTCAAGCAAGGCAGAGGGTCATTGACAACCTGCCTCCAGGATGCCCTTTTGAGGCCATTTTCTTAGACATTGTCCAAAAAAAGGTGAGAACCGTGTAGTGGAAGATGCCAGACTGAATTAAAAGCAGCTTGCAGAAATGGAGTATCACCTACAACCATACTGAATATTCTCCATCAGCATCTAAGGCTGTCAAAGGTCAGTGGAAAATGGGTACCGAGAATGCTCACTCCACTTCAAAAACAGCTGCGCATTCTTGGACCTCTGCAGGGACAACAAAGATGAAGTTTTAACCCGGATGGTCACTGGAGATGAAACTGGGCCGAAGCAGGAGTTCATGCATTGGCAGGAAAGGGGCATGTCACCCCCTAAGAAATTCAAGGTGCCACAAGTGGCTACTGTTTGGGGGGATACTGAGGGTAATCTTGCTGATTGATGACAAGGATAAGGGTGTCACAATAACTAGAGAGCTCTATTACAGTCTGCTGAAACAAAATAATTTGTGGAGAAAAGAGGAAAATGGACCAAAGGGGTAGCTGCTTTTGCACGACAACATGCCGTGCACATGAGCAATGTTGCGTTAGCTACTCTTCATGACTGTGGCTTCCAAATGTTAAGCCACCCTGTTTGGCTTAACAAATGTACAGCCCAGACCTGGATCCATCCGATGTATTATTTGTTCCCAACTATGAAAAAACAGCTTCAAGGGAAGAAACGTGCAGACAAGGAAGAAGTTAAAGCTGCAATTTGAGGACAAAAACAAAAATTTTCTTTTTTTTTTTTGAGGGTATAAATGAACTTATTGAAAGATCTAAAAAGTGCATTTAGGGTTAAGGGTGAATTTATTAAAAAGATAAAAGAATAAGTAGTTTTTATTTTTACCCTTCTTCCCCTTCATTCCACGAATTTCTTGACCACCCCTTGTATTTTAGATAGATGGTCAGGAAAGACCTTCTGTCAAGATGCCATTAGAGCAGAGCCCTGAGGAAAGTAGATAAGGGGATGAGAAAACCGGCAGAGGTGGACATTCCTGATAGAAGGGAAGGGAAGTGCAAGAGTCCTGAGGTGACAGTTTGCTTCTCTTATGCAATGAGAGAATTACAAAGCAACTCAAAATGCTATAGATAAAAACAAGCAACACTTCAAAATGACAAACTGGGACATATTTGTGTAATATGAATAATATTCTTTTGAAATATTTCAATGTGGTTTTCCTTTTAAGCATCCATCTAACTTGAGTGATAGTTGGGGTCATTAAAACTGTTAACACCAGAAATGCCAGAGAAAGAAAGTGGTCACTGTTTAGCTTCTGACTGTCAAATGGCTTTGCCCACAGAGAAAGGGACATTCTAAATTCTTTGAACTCTCCCTTACATAACTGCTAACTTGATCACAGAATTCCTCTATCAGTATAAAGAAGACAGAACTCAGTAAGCCAGGTCCCTGCCATACCTGAAGAAGCAAAAATGTGTCCTTTTTCTAGTGGAGTTTAGGGGAAAAAAGGATAGATAGGACGAAGTTAGATCCCAGTGATCTTTTCCCCTCTTAGAGTAGAGATCAACAAAAACATCTAGAAAAGGTGTCAGGGAAACTGAGGACCCTGGAGCTAGCAGCCTGCTTCCCTGGAGCTAGGGAAGCCCTATCTATGAGTATACTTGTTCAGTGTGATGAGCAACGATGTGTGAGGGCATTGTCAGAGGGAAGTGGCCTCCTGTACCCATGTGCCATGCAGGGGAACCAGACGCTCCTGTGCATCTCCATGTGAGTAACCCAAGGACACTGAGTGGATTGGCAGACCCAGGGAGTGTCTGCTGTTGAAACAAAGAAGCTGCAATGGTGGATGGAAACTTCTGCCTTGTTTCATTTCCAGTGGTAGGGTATGCACAGATTATTTCAAGGTCTTTGTAGTCGGCTGAGTCCCTTCTAAGATGTAGGTAATAGTTTGTCAATCTCTTTTAGACTCGTGTTTTCATTTTCTCTGTGGTTTTCTAGACGTTTTAGTGAGACTTTATGTGAATTGACTTCAGGGAGTAGTAGCTTCACTGTTGGCTCACCAAAAAAGGGACTGGGGTGGCTTTAGTCACCCCTAGCCTGCCACCAGTAATCTCCATCACCTATATTCTTTCAGATGAACAGCTGACTTACCCAATCTCGGGCTTCCTTCCAACCCTATTGCTGCCTCCAAGTCCCTCATACATAGAAATTTTATAATTATCAGTGGCTAACCAGATACCATTTTGAACTCTAAACTCTTCAAATGGGCACTTGAACTTTGACATTTTGAACTTTTCTTTTCTGGGGCAGAGAATAACATACTTCCGTCTTTCTGTTGGCAATTTTGGATCCTATTCTGTATCCCCTTGTCTTCCAACTACTTTAAAATTTCATCTTGCTCTCTAACAAAAGGTAGGCACCTCAGTAGAACTTCTGGGACTAAAGGCAATTAATTCAATGAGTCATTTATTCCTGATAGTACTTTCTAATGATTTGCCTAGAGTGCAGGAAGTATCTCAAAGAAAAATGTTGTGACATATGACTGACAAACTGATAAAAGAATTTAGCCACAAGACTGGGCTAATTTAATTAATGCCTCAACAGCAACGTGGTCAGCCTCTATTTCTTCTCCTAGTTCTGTCTTCTATTTCATCACAACAGGTAAACCTGGGTGCTGTAAGCTAAAAAGAAACCTCTGTAGCTAGACACAGTCTCTCCTAACCCCTTTTCTCCCACCTCTCATTAACGTCCCTTTTGTTTTGCTCCTTATGCATTTCTCTGACCCTGTTCCACTAGTTCTCTCTGAAATATTGATTCTTCTTTCTGCTCATGTGACTTCATTATGTGCATATAGCCCTTCTTTGGACAACTTCCAAAGGCCCTAATACCTAGGGAAAGCTGCCCTTCAACATTATTACAATTATTAAGTTGTTTCTTGTTCAAATGCACATTCCTGGGTCCCAGATGAATCAAAAACTGGCAGCATGTCTTGGGATTCTTCATTTTGCAAGTTTTCCAGATGATTATGATGCACACTTAAACTTAGGAAGTAAAGATACGTGAGGCCTTTAGTTCACAATTCTTGATTCTTTGGCCCCTTCCTTCCTTTCTCTTATCCTTTTTTCCTTCTTTGGAACTTAATGGAATATTCTAGGCTCACTCTCTGGTTTGTAGTCTTTCTTCCTTCCATTCTTTCTCCATCCCTTTTCTCTCATTCTCTCCCTTCCCTCCCCATCTTGCCTTGGCCTGGCATTTATGTGCATCATGGCATTATGGGGAGCATTACAAGTATCTGATATTCTTTATTCAAAAAAAAGACAACTAACTCAGGCAAGTGCTGCTAGAAATCTCCCTTCAGCTCTGGACACGCAGCTACAAACTACAGAACAGTTGAGAGCCAGGAAACCTGAAAGTAAGCACAGATGGGATCCATAAAGTCCCCTCCCTCTTTGATTCAGGGAGAAACATTAAAACAGCTGACCTATTGCTCCAGCATTTCTTTTCCATCATCTGGAATGTGCGATAAAGGGATATTTAAAAGCTGACATTGTCCTGCGTCCTTTATCCTTCACCACAGTTTCACTAATTATTTTTCAAGAAAGCTTCCATCCTGTAGCCCGTATGTAAAGTGGCTTACTACTTCCATGTGCTTTTAGAATTCTGTGTTAGGAAAATATGAAGAAATCTCTTTCAAGCCTGTTGGCTGCAGAAGTGGGCAACGCAGGCAAAGTCTGTGGTGGTGGTTTTATTCAAAACAAAAATCGAAAAGAAAAGTTTTTAGAAGTGTCGTGTTTTTATCGTAATTGATGTTAGTGAGAAGTTGCCTGTCAATAAATTATGGTTAATAACAGCATTTTTAATCTATATCCCCAGAGTGTATAATTTAAAGGAATTTTGTAGAATTTTTGGTCAAGTAATGAATTCTTCTTGGTGTGCAAATATTCAGCCTACTGTGTCCTATTTGGCAAAGAAGGTTGATCAAAAATCCATTTTCCCTAAAGTAAAGGCATTTTTGTCTCATAGAATGTTTTGCTTTCCATGTTGGAAGAAACACAAATTCTCTAACCATATTTACTTTGCATAAGAAACAATTCTAATTATACATAAGGTAACAGTGAGATTTACAGTTTATTTTTTCTAAAAGATGGAAAGTAGACTGAAAAAAACAATGTTAGTTTCATCTAAAATTGCCTCAGATGACTGAGCTTTGTGTCTAGGAATGAGACAACTTCTTTCACTTGGAAAAAAATAAAAGATCTATTTTATCATCATTGGTTGGTTTTTAAAACAACGAATTCCATTTTATATGCAAAAGTTCACAGAGAGACCTATTTTGATGGCTGAATTTAAATAAGTTACAGACAGATAGCTTTCCTAGAGATAGGAAGTGGGACAAAGTAGCAGGACCCACAGAGAATTATCTTCCAAACACCGCCTCTCAGTCTGGACTTCACATGAGAACCTGGCAAGGAGTTCTGAAATCGTCAGCTCCCTGAACTCAGCAGGGCCCGAGGTCAGCGGTTGTGCGATTGAATGAACGCACACTTCTCCCTTACACAGCAATTCCTCTTTAATCCTTATTCTTCTCACTTTTATAATAACTTTATTAAGATACCTCCCTCAGCTGTTCAAACTCACAACAGTAACTAGGCACCAGGGCTGATAGGGGGAGTTGTGGGGGAAGGGGGGTGGGTATGAGAAAAAGAAGAGACGGGGAAAGAAAACTGAATTGCTTCAATATGCCCATCCCAAGTCTGATAAACATCTCTTTCATATTAAATATTGGCTGGAAGTACTTTTACATAAAGGAAAAAGAAGACCTTTTTTTTTTTTTGTTATAACTTTGAAAGGTGAGCATGAGATCAAAGCAGCCAGGATCGAAATTCCTTGACTGGAATTCCACCAACACAGATGGAAAACCCATTTTTTAAAAACTCAAATCTGTTCACAAATAAAAATACGCCACTAAGTTTTAAGAGCTCTGGCCTGTGTTCTGTGGAACATCAGGAACCAATTAAGTTGCTCTTTCCTTCTTGTTTATCCTAAATAATACGGTCTTTTCCCTCCTCTGATTATACCGGCTTCGTGGCCCTGTGGCAGGGGTCTGTTATTTCACTCCCTCTGAAAACTCATTCTCCATAGCACATAGAGTTGGTAAAAGATTGAATGCCTGCATTTTACCCCGCTAAGGAAAAATAACTAAATATCTATCTGATACCATGTAGTGTTTTCTTTTGCCCCCAAAAGACGGTTGGCAGTTGGTTAATGGCTGGGTGCATTTGTATGTTGAACCATGATAGCCAACCGTTGACAATGATTCTGTTTTTCATTTGCTTAAACTTTTCACCTCCCTCCTGAGTTTATAATGGCACATATTCTTTATGTTCTGCTTTTAGTTTCCCTTTTTTAGTTCTAAACATGGTTTAGTTCTGAGAGGAGAGAGAGTGAGGCTTAGCACCTTATTGTGAAATATGAACTATATAATGACATCAGTCTTGCCTGCTACTGTCTCAGAGCACACGACTCAGTGTGTCTGTTTGCTGTCTGTCCACCAGGACCACAGCCCCAGTAGAGGGTACTCTGTCTCATGTCTACACATCAACAAATCTGCATATCTGCTCCTAGCATGTATTCCTAGGAGTGGGGTAGACATTACACATTGGAAAGAGCTACCAATTAAGTTCAGAAAAACCACAAGCCACACGGCTCTTGACTTATACAATACATAGACATGATCATCGTTGTACAATCTGCCATGGAAATTAAATGGGGAATGAGAAGGCGCTTGGGCCAGTGCCCTTTTAAACCCATCCAGAGTGACTTGGACATCACCAGAGCCCTGGAGTGCTTAGGTAAGAGCCTACACCAACCTCACAGCCTTTTGGAGCTTCTGCTCCCTGTGAATCTCAACCAGTGAGTTCAAAGTTCAGGCATGTGTCTTGGTAATGTCCAGATAATTATGCCAGGAAATGACAGAGGAAATAGTATCTCAAAGCTGAAACATAGCTTTCATCTCATATCCACAATAACCCAAAAGTTTAGCTTTATTATCCCTGTGGTGCATCCAGAAACACTTTTGCCTTAATAAATGCTTTCACTGTTCCGCACAGATCTGCTGAGTGCCTGCTATTGACTACTGTACAATATCTCACAATTCTTTTCTCTCTAACTCAACCACTGGATTCAATTATGTATCTTCAGGGACAGTTGATTGGCCATCTGCCTTGCTGTCTCCACAATAGTGCTACTTTTTGTGCTTTTCTGGGAAACCAAAAGGAGTAGTTGCCTTCCTAGAAACAGCCTAGTGACCTGGCATCTAACAGTGCATCCAGGTTGCTTAGTGATGATTACTCAAATTCAAGTGGTGACAAACTATAATGGTGGAGGAGTGGAGATCGGACCAATGAAAAGAAAACCTAAATTTGGCCAAATGTCTTTACCAAAGATGGCATCTAATCTGTAACCCTCAATGTTCTAAACTATTAAAGGAAGAGCAGAAAATTAATATTCATACAGTAGCTACAATGCTCATGCATTTCAGAGAACTTTCTGATGTTTATTCACACATTAGCCTTGCAAAGGAAGTCTTTCTCTCCCTGTGTTACACAAGAGAGAACTAGAGTTCAGAAAGGTTAATTAACTTGCTCAGGCTCGCAAAGCAAGTAAGTGGCAGATTTGAATCTATATCTAACTAGCTTCAGAACTATTGTTTCCCCTGAAAAGAGATGTATGAAAGCATTATGCTTGGCATGTAATGAATAAACATTTGATAAACAGTCTTTTCCCCTTCTAATGCCCTTTTAGCTTTAAAATACAGATTCTGTTATCAATTCTAAGCTTCAGACCTATTCATTTATGCAAATCACATAAATCACTGCACACATATAGCCCAGCACTACCTGCCGAATTTCTCATTTTTCATTCTTGCCAGGCTACTCTCTTCATTTCTTTCAACCTAAATTTCTTGCTACCCTCTTATTCCACTGTCCCCATATTCTCATCTTTGACATCTCCCAAATTATGCCTTACCCTTTAAAACCATTTGCCAAGTTCTGGCCCCTTTTTGTTGTATACTAAGACCTCTTGAAATTTCAGCCTTCATACGAGCTCTTTGAGAAAAAATTAAAATAAGCATGGTAATTCCCTGAGCCCCTCTCTGGCCTAGTTGACAACTGATTTTCACTAGCCAAATTTTATTCATATAATGTATAATATAGGTATACCATATATAACAATATCTATGTGTATATATAATGTATAATATATAACAACATAACTTAACTATATAAAATATATGTTATATTACATTACATATATATACAATAGCCTGTGGATAATTGTGAAAATGTACACACACACATACCTCATAAGAATAACAAACGTTTTCCAATAACAGCATAGTCTAAGTCATATTTAGAAAAGCAGCATTTTCTAAAGGAAATAGAATCTGCAAAGATCCAACTCTGCCCACAATGAAGTCAACTTTTATAGGAATAGCAGAGGACTTTAGTTCCTGGAAACCACATGATCGCCCTCCTTGCCAATCCAAAATAAGGAATTTGTGGTGGTCTTCCCATAACAAAGGAATGTTCCCCCCACCACACACACACACACACACACACACACACACACAAAACAAAGAGAACTTCTGAAAGCTTTGAACTAACAATGCACCCGTTGGAAATCAAGCTTAAGAACAGTGCAGTCCCCTTCCCTCAGCATCTTTTCGGAGAGAAATAAGTTCAGCCAAGCTCTTGGCCTGGGGAGTGGAGTAGCCACTGAGATGACCACAGTGGATGACTTCCCTGTCCTTAGGTAGCAAATCCCAGAGGTTGTGACTTTTCTTTTTTCTATTTTCATGCCAAGACATTTCTTTCTCCACGATTTTATATTCCTAGTTTTTCAGAACCCATAGAATATGTGAGAAAGGTATTTCTCAATTCTGACCTTAGCTATGCTGCTATGTTATTTTTGTTTTTGCATTTGAACAATTTTACTTTGAAGTTTACCACTTAATAGAATGTGGGTTAAAGAAGTTGGCAGGTGCCAGAAAAGACAATAAAGAAATACTTCAGGTAGGATGGAAAAGAACTTACTATTATCTCTGAACTTCCCACAAACTGAAATTCCCAAGAAGGTGTCAACTTTAGGTTATTTTTACTTGTTAGTAAAGACTATCTCTAGTGCCCTAAGGTAATACAATTGTAGACATTTATTATCATTATTATTATTATTATTTCCCTCCCACCCTGAGCTGAAGAAAGAAAAGGAAAGAAAACAAAAGAAATCTGGAACCTGTCACTATTTCTCACTCCTCATCAGCGTTTTCTCTTACTCATTTCCTCTTCTCATGCGCTAGGGATCACAGTCCAAACGCTGCCCACAGGGACTGGTCATTGACTAAAAAACACCACCTCAGCACTCTGCATACTCATACTTGCAGTCTCAGGACTAGAGTCTGAACTTTTTCGAGCAAGTTATATGTCACTCTTCTTAGTATAAAGGCATCCTATTTCCTGAAAAACAAAAATTGCTAAATCACACAGAATGAACCTAGTCCTAAATATATCCTCAACATGCTTCTGCAAAGATCCTTTACTGCACGAATAAGATCCCAGTGTTCTCATCCTCAACTCTATTCTCTCCATTGCAGACCACAGGGCAATATTAAAGACTGTACTTTGCTCAAGTGGGGGGGAAAAAAAACCAGGACACACCAAAATCCTACTGCTAGGAGACTTTGGTGGGGCATCTGATTCTCTGAAACTTTACCAGCTTCAGAGGAGTGAGGTATCAGGGGAACAGTTATTGAAGAAAGTGACCCATAACAACAACCTACTAGGGGGGAACTATAAGACTTTTTCTACTCCACACTCCCCCTTGCACTGAACACCCTGGTATATGGTGATAATTAATAACCCTGTCCAAGGAAGACGCAGAGAACTCCCAGTGCTATAAATAATGGGAAAGCCGTATTTGGGGATGGCAGGTAGAAAGGGGTAACTGAGAAAAGTATTGTCCATTCTGAAATAAATAGTGTGGCTGTGGAACCTATCTCATAGGGAAATATTTAGGAAAACAGTTCGTTGCCCATTGGGTTAAGCATTTACGGAGAGACACGGAAAAGCTAACAAAACATCTAATTTAATTAGAAAATGGTTGGGGAAACTGATTCAGGCAAAGGATACCGTAGATGCTATAGAAATGGAAATTGTGAACTCGGTTGAAGGGCAGGGTAGTTTCAAAGGAAAGCTGACAGTCCATGGTCTGGTGATGACTTAGAGGGTTGAACCTGCTCTTGGGGGGATATTCTGCTGGCTTCAGGCCAATTCTCAGGTCATTTGGTCAGATCAACAATTATTTGGAGATGGAGCCTATTAAAAAAAAAAAAAAAAGTCATAGGGTAAGAAATTCTCCCCAACTTCCTGGAGCGTGTGATACAGGGTACCTGAATGCCTTGGCCACATCTCTCACTGGCCTGGATTTGCTGAGGCCGGAGTTGATTCCAAGGCAAGCCAAACACCTGGATGAATTTTTTAAATTGGTAAATACCTTTGGCCTACTCTTGATTAAAATGAAGGGAAGAAATTGAACTGGAAGTCACCATATGTTATCAGCAGGAACTCCTTGGAGTTTGGTGGAAAATTCTGGCAAGTACTCTTTAAACCATGTTTTCCTTAAGAGTTCTAGGACAAACTCCTTAAGCCTAGATTCCTAAGAATCCAGACATAGTAGAGAGCACTCTCATGTTAAGAGGTAGAGGGAAGAAAAGGGTAAGCTTTATATTAAAAGCTATTTTAATGTACTCAAACATTCAAATAATTTTAGATTGTTTCCAAGTTGCCATTTTCAGTACATATGATTTCCAGCTTATCAATAATTTCTCTCATTATTCCAAATTTACTTTCTTCATTTCTCTTTGTCAGCCACATTTAGTCTCTGCATATATTAATACCTGATTTGTGATTATATACATTAGTTGCCATTTCCATTGAAATTAATTATTCCACAAGTTTCAGAAGGCAAGAAACTATGTTAAACTGAATCAGATAAGATGGCTAGTTCTAACTTTGACGAGTCTCATGACCTTGGAAAAGTTATTGAATATTTATTCAAAATGGATTTGATAACAGCATCTGCCCCCCAGAGTTGTTAGGATTCAGTAAAGTGACATATGTGTGACATAACTGGCCTATAAGAGCTGGTCAACGAATGGAGTTTCCTTCTAAGAAGTCTGGTTGGTTAACCTTATTGTGATTCTTCTGTAGCTGAATGTATCTGACCTCCTCAAGTCCCTTCACCCATTTTACCCTAGAAATATGCTGTTATTCCTCTCCTAAAGCCCCTGGTTACCCCCACAGTTTCTTCAAATCTTTGCTCCCCACCATTGCACTGCACACCATTTCCAAACAGTTCCTTCGGGCTTCATGCCATGCCTCTCAGTCTTCTCTCTTGGCAGCATTTTCTAACTCAGTAACTTTTTTCTTCTGCTTTTCAGGGGATCACAGCCCCTATCCAAAATTAATCTGCCCTACACAGCATTTACCTATTACAATTTCAGGGGCTTTCTCTATAGTCTAGTTTCCAGAGAGAGAGATAATTGAGCTCTTGAGAGATTTTTTTTTAATTAACAACAACAACAACAAAAAGATTAAAAAACAGGGAAATTGGGATGGCCAGTGGGTTGAGTACTTGCTTTGCAGCCCTAGAGACCAAGGATCGAATCCCAGCCCTGGCTCATGCAGACCCACATGCTAAACTGGTGCGTGCTTCCCATGTGGGAGGCCCCCAGTTCGGTTCTTAACCCCCTGGTTCAGCCCCTGGCTCCAGGGGGCATGCCTCCCATGTGGGAGGCCCCTAGCCCAGTTCCCGCCCTGTGCAGCCCCCACCCACCTGTGTGGAATGAAACCATGTTGAAGACTGATGCCATAGAACGATGGAGACTGCTCTGGGCCCTCCCCCTTCTCTCTGTCTCTCTCTGTCTCTGTCTCTCTCTATGTCTATCAAAAGCAATAAAATAAACCTTAAAAAAAAACGATAAGAAGAAAAGATGGTACAGTATAGGCATTCAAGGCACACTAATAAGTAGCTCATTGTGATTGGAAAACCCTACATATTAGGAATGAAATGCAGATTTCATAGAGAACCAAAACGTTGTCTCCATCTTCTATTTCACTCCAGGTTCTTCTTACTTGAGTAAAATCAAACATTTTTTTAGTTCTACTAGTTGTTAGTCACCGAGTATTTTACATAGATTATCTTTTTTCATTTTTAACTAAATCTGTAAGCATATACATATATATAACCACCTTCATTTTATAAATATTGAAATTGAAGCTTAGGAGATACAGGGTCACATGGCCAGGGAGTAGCTCACATTCTGGCTCTAGTGCCTGTCCCTTTAACCATTGTTCTACATGCAAAAGTTCAAAGCTACTGTGGTTTTCGAGCTAAGAGAAAGTAAGCATCTCAGCCTAATCAGCTTTTCTAAGACTTTTGACCCTGATTCTTTTCCTGATGAATTTTAATGAGCCTGGGAGAAAGGATTTGACAAAGAGAAAATTGTTGCTCTCAGAGTACCAGAATTCTCCATAGTATTAAAGTAATAATAGTAACAGCTGCTGTGAGTATCAACTATATGATGTTGCTACACTGGGAAATTTATTATGTTATTTCATTTAATTCTTAGAATGACTCTTCCAAGTATTTATTATTATCCCGATTTTATAACTGAAAAAACTGAACCTGAAAATAGTTAAGTAACTAAGTAACTGAGGTGAGATTTTATTCCTATCTCCCAGACTCCAAAGCCCTTATTCTTTCCAAAATATTGTCTTCTTAATGTTTTGGTTTTTTTCTTTTTTTTTTTAAGATTTACTTTTATTGTTTTTGATAGAGAGAGATAGAGACACACAGACAGAGATAGAGAGAAGGGGGAGGGCCCAGAACAGTCTCCACAGTTGTTCATCATTGGTTTTTCCACATAGTTTCATTCCACAGGTGGGTGTGGGGCTGCACAGGGCAGGAACTGGGCCGGGGTCTCACCCCAGTGAGAACCGAACTGGGGACACGCCCCACTTCAATGTATGGGTCCACACAGGCCGGGGCTGGGATTCGATCCTTGGTCCCCGGGGCTGCAAAGTGAACACTTAACCCACTGAGCCATCCCGGCTTCCCCTGGTTTTTTTCTTACTTTTAGAAAAAGCATCAATCGCAATCTTCTTGCCTATAATTTCTGACCTATGACCATCTTTAATTCTGCATGAAAGATTAAAATGATAAAGAGATTTAAATCATACAAGTAATCAATTTCTAATTATCTCAAGTTGCCAAACAAAGCTAACTTATCCCATGGTCCAAGACCTTTCACCATAAAAAGGAGTAAAACAAATATTTCACTTTATCTTTGTTATGTGGTTTGCAATTCTTAGTGAAAGGAACTCAGCTGTAAAATTAAGAAATCAAAACCAAATGATTCACAATGAAATTCTGAGATCTATTGTCTTTAACGAGTAAGAGACCGGGCCGGTGGGGGGGCGGGGGGGGGAGACTGGTAAATACAAACCAAAACTGCAATGAAGCACCACTTCACACTCACTAGAATGATCATAATAAAAAATATAAAAAATAATAAGTATTGGCAATGATGTAGAGAAAATTCCCACACTACTGATGGGAATATAAAATGGTATAGACATTGTGAAAAACAGTTTGGTGGTTATGCAATAAGCTAAACATAGAATTAGATAGATAGATAGATAGATAGATAGATAGATAGAATGAAAACAGGTTTTCAAACAAAAATTTGTATGTGAATATTCACAGCAACACCATTCATAATAGCCAAAATGTAGAAGCAACCCAAATGTTCATTAACTGATGAATGAATAAATTAAATAAATGAGATATGTCCATATAGTGAAATGTTATTTAGCCATAAAAAGGAATGAAGTACTGATACATGCTACAACATGAAAACTTGAAAACATTATGCAAAGTGTAAGAAGCTGGACACAAAAGATCACATAGGATTCCATTTATATGAAATAGTTAGAAATGGCCAATCCATAGAAACAGAAAGCAAATTAATGGTGGCCATTTAGCAGGGAAAGGAGGAATCAGAAATGACTGTTTAATGGGTAAGGGTTCCCTTTTAGTGAAAAAATATTCTGAAACTAGATAGAGGTGATGGTTGTACAACACTGTGAATATACTCACTGCTACTGAATTGCACACTATAATATGGTTAAAATGGTAAATTTCATGTTACATATATTTTACCAGTTTTTAGAAATTATTATTATATGTGTCAAGAAATAGGAAAAGTCTTGTGGGTTTTTTTCTCCTTGTTTAAAGCTTTTGTTATAAAACAAGAAGAAAAATCAGACAATAGTAACAGGAATAAAAGAAATGGGATAAGCAGACAAGAACTTTAAACAGAGATTTTAACGATGTTAAAATATTTTATTAGTTATCTATTGCTGTGTAACAAATTAACCCAAAATTTACTAGTGTAAATAGCAAACATTTATTCTTTCATATTTTCCAAGAATCAGAAGTTTAAAAGTACATTAGGTGGTCCAGCTGAGAACCTAATAATTCCACAAGCATTTAATGAGATAAATTTGGCAGTAAATACAAAAGACAATAAAACATAAAAGGCAGTAAAAGTAAACATGGTAAACATAGCAGTAGGATAGCAAATGAGGAAGAAAATGTAAAAGAGCTTTTCTGATTTTTTAACTTCTCTAAATGATAATTGGAGGGATTCTTCTGCTCAAAACAGACTAAGTCCCTATTGAATGACCCCTACCCTCTGCAGAAAACAACCATAAAACTTAAATATGAATACTGTACAGAGAACTTTATCCCAAGACAGAACCCAGAGGACTCAAAACAGGCAAAGAAGGCAGGAACCTTGTGTGTCATATCCTACAGGATACACAAAAATCACTAGGTAAGGCTTGCCTGGTTATGTCATATGCCAGAATAACCTCAGGAGAAACATATTAGGGTTCATATGAAAAGCTTAGGTGAGACCCATCTTAGCCCACACTGGGAACAATTGAAAGTTAAACCAAATAGTGAGGCTATATGAATTGATTTTTAGGACTCCTTGTTGGCAAATCAAATTTCTCTATTAGATTACCAGGAAAGCCGGGATGGCTCAGTGGGTTAAGCGCTCACTTTGCAGCCCCAGGGACCCAGGATCGAATCCCGGTCCTGTCCCGTACGGACCCATGTGCTGAACTGGGGAGTGCCCCCAGTTCAGTTCTCTCTCTGTCTCTGTATCTCTCTCTCTCTGTCAAAAACAATTAAAAAAACAAACAAACAAACAAAAAACACCTTTAGGGGAAGCCGGGATGGCTCAGTGGGTTAAGTGCTCACTTTGCAGCGCCAGGGACCGAGGATCGAATCCCAGCCCCGGCCTGTGCGGACCCATATGCTGAACTGGGAGCTCCCCCAGTTCAGTTCTCTCTCTGTCTTTGTATCTCTCTCTCTCTCTCTCTGTCAAAAATAAATAAATAAATAAATAATATATATTTTTAGATTACCAAGAAAAAGTGAAATATCTGTCCCTACAGAGTTAAACAAGAATTCTAAAATCCTCCATCTAATAGTTCTTACATGTCATCGAACTAA